>JAATLQ010021798.1:0-26981 GCA_013421005.1 Heliconius erato x Heliconius himera
AAGAAATATCAAGTAAATACAAAGATATTTTGGTTGGTTCGTTCATATAATATATGTAACTAATTTAAAAACTGTATAGGAGTTAATATGCAATTAATACAGTTATTTTACAAAGAATATTATGAATCCTACAACCTAAATTAAATTATTCACTGACATCAGCACATTTAACAGAGTTTTAGAATTATGATGAGACGTATATTATATAGGTAAAAAGAACAAAAAGTTACAAAAATATACACGTATAATACATAATTAGCTTTATGTATATTTTATAAATATCAAATATCAACAATGGTCGTATTTTTTTATTTAAAACAATCAAAAATTCTTTGACGATAATGTCGTAAAAAAATCATATTAGAACTCATTATAGTTGTCAATCGATTGTGCTTATTAAATCAGTAATCATGTATTTTAAGCAGGCGAAGCCGTGGGCGAGCCGCTAGTATATAATATAAGCAAGATTTATATTTAATAGACAAAGTAATAGAATTTGCAAATACATTCTAAAAAATAAAAATTTAAATTTAAGCAAAAATTTAAATTAAATAAAAATAAAAAACTCTTAATGCATGCAAATACATATCTCACTTAAGGGGAATAATTATATTTGCAATTTTCCCTGTCTGGTAATAAAAAAACCCGGCGTTTTTGTTACCACAACTGGAGCCATAAAACAAATTACATAGCGTGTATGATCATAAACTTAAAATATACTAAGTACTACATAAACATAAAATAATTATATATATATTTTTTAGCTTTACACTGTATCCTACATATGATATCCAACTGAGTTGGCAGAGGGAACCTAGTAACACTCGATTCTCCACTTTCCGGTGAATTTTTGATGCTTTACGTGTTGAGTGCCGAAATTTAACGCTGATCTTTGTTTTATCATTAGGGCGAGAAAATAAAAATATTAAATATTTCCTTCCCCATAGTGGGAATCGAACCCACTGCCGTCACGTTTACAGTCGCTCCCCTGTGCCACAGGGTCACGACGACCTCTAATCATCGTAATTATATTTAATTACGACAATTATTCAGAGTGGTTGAATCCAAAGTGCACTTATGTTTGGAAGCATAAATTAAATACTTAAATGTATAATTAACGACTGTAATCTTCATTAACAATATACAAGCTTCCATCTTAAATAAATATCAGGCTTTATAAAAAAAAGATTAATTTTAATTTATATTTTGTATACTTTAACAATCTTTTATCTACATATATGTACTTACGGTTATATAATTTTGAAAATATGTATTTATAGGCAATATGGAGAACGCAGTGTCTTAACACTTGGTTTACACTGGCTACCTTATATTGTACGCAGAAGATGGGTAAAACAAAAGAAAAAAATATTGATAAAAATGTAATATACACTGACATATAAATGATCTGTACGTAAATGTAGACTACACTTTATTGTATAGAACATATAGCTATATTCACATGAACATAAAATATATATATTTTCTTTAGCTTTCCTTTGTGTCCCTCACACAGCAGGATAGGCAAAGAAACCTGGGAACCTCCAACAATTTATACCCTTCATGTATGCAAATCAGCTTCACACTATATCCCGCACACAGCAGGGTAATCAGAAGGAATCTAGTGTTAAGATACGCCGCCCCCCACTTTCCGCCGAATTTTGGAGACATTTTGTATTGAGTGGCGGAACTCAACGCCGCGCTTTGCGTCGACACTAGTGCGAAGAAATAGAAATATAAATTTTAAGTAAATATTTCATTTTCTCGAGATCGAATCTACGACAAGTCGCGTTTACAGTCACACTTTGTGCCTCTGCGCCAGCATAAACTAGCATAAAGAGTTTCATCTATCTATTTAGTATTTATACATATACGTCGAGGTCAGTCGTGGCGCAGGGGCACAAGCGTGCGACTAATTGTGGGTTCAATTCCCACTCCAGAAAATGAAACATTTAATATTTTCATTTCCTCGCTCTGGTAGAGAGGCAAAGTACGGCGTTGATTTTGGCCATTCAACACAAAATGCCTCGAGAATACGGTGGAAAGTGAGGAACGGAAATATCTTATTGGAAACGGAGCGTTTTAACACCAGGTTAAAAAATAACAAAGTAATTAGATTAAAAGTACATTTCAAGATGATATGCAAAGGCGACCTTATCACTATTTAATAACAACAACAGGAAGACATAATAAATGATTACTTACATTGTTTTTATCAAAAATGTCAGGATTATTGTTCAATTTTCGCAAACAAGCAAGCGCGTCTTCGTGGCGCATGAACATTACGAAACCGTAGCCTTTTGATCTGTAATATAGTAGATATTCATTTATTTACTCCGCTTTCCGTCCGAATTCGAGACATTGGCGGAACACAACGCCACACTGTCTTGCTAGAGTGGGGAGGTGAAAATAATTCACTAGAATTTAAAAATAACAAGTACTATATAAAATTGTTCTGTCAGTTTGTGAGTTCGAATTCTGAATATATATATTGCAGTATACGGTTGAGGCTAGTCGTGGTGCCGGGGCACAAGCGTGCTGCGTGTGGGCTGTAAACGCGACAGGTTACGAGTTCGGTTTCCACTCGGGGGAATGGATCATTTAATATTTTCATTTCCTCGCTCTGGTAACAATTCACACACGCAATATCTCGAAAACTCAGCAGTAAGTGAGGAATGGAGTGTCTTAACATTAGGTTCCTGGTTCCTTCCAGGTGCTTATCCTGCTATATACGAAATACAGCTTGAAGCTATAAAAATACACTCAGAAAGTAATATACTCAATATACTAAAGTAAAACACACAGAGGAAAATAATAAACATTAAACTCACGGATTCTTCCCATCTTTAAGCAAGGGAGCTCTCAAGTCCCTCATGACCCTCGCCTCGGTGATGGTGGCGCGCGGCGCGGCGCGGGCGCACACCCTCCGTAGCCCATTGTCGTCGTAGTTGGGCGGCAAATTTGATACTACGAGACGGTAGCGGGATACGAATCTACGGATACGAGGAAAACACAACAGTGAAAAGAGAAACTAACAGTCAAATATAAAATATATAAGCTTGTCAAGAAAATTATTGTAAATCTTTTGATTGGGTATTATGAAAATTCTTCACATAATATTACTCAATATGTGGTTAATAAATGTCAAATAATGGAAAGATAGGAGTCAGTTAAAAAAATATATATATTTTTTTACATCAATGTAATTGATTGACTGGTTTGTTTTTTAGTCGTGTTAAATTATAAAACCTATCGCCGTAGTTTAGATAAACTAAGGAAAACAGAAAAAAAACATTTTCTTTTATATTGAGTCTTGATTTGAAGGGGAATCAAATCCACAAGCCTAATGTAAGTGACACTAACAGATGGACACCCTACTATACCATACATATGTACTAGCAATATCACTAAAATCGAACGGAACAGAACACACTAAGCTTTCTCTTCCTACGCGGAATACACCATGAATCTAAACAAATATATTCTTCATTCATGATGTGCATATGGTCCATATTTTTTCAACCTCGACCCAAACATTTAATATGTTTGACACGTCTGTGAATCTATACATTGTTTGGCTGACCGGTTGGTCGATAGGTTGGTTAACTTATCGGCCAATCCATCAGCATTTAGTAACCAACGTACCTATTCAAATTCTTCAACATTTGCGTCTTACTCTTCTCTAATGCCAGTCGTTTGGACATGTCAGACGCGGACACGCCTACTGCCGCCTTTGTACCCGCTACTATCACTGATAAAACACAAAAAAAAAATTAAGGCTTCAAATATCTATATATTTTCTAAATAAAATACCGTATAAGCATAGAAATAATGTAATTCATTATATATGATTACTTAATATTTGTAAGTGAGTTTTACTAAAGATAGATAAATGAACATCCTTGTAAAAATGGAGGTGTGTCAATGTAATGATTGTGAAAAAAAAAATAAAAAACAATCCACAAATAAACATTAAAATATATCCAACCTCCTTCTTTCACCAAATATAAGTTTCTATTGTCCTTTGGTTGCTTTTTACTCCCCGTTTGCAAGTTTTCTCTCTTTAATGCAGGCCTCACTTGCATTACTTGACCTTCTAAGCGCAGTGACTCCGCTGTTAAAGCTAAGAATTTGTCTGCATCTTCTTTATTCTATAAAAAAAGTATAGAAATAGCTTCACTCTGTATCCCGCGTATAGCATGGTAGGTACAGGGCATCCAGTATTAAGACATTGGATTTCCTCTGCACCGTCCAACGCCGAACTCAACGCTGTGCTTTGTCTTATTCGTGTTCAGAGCTAAGAAATGATAATATTGAATAATTCATTCCCCCTAGTGGAAATCGAACCCACAATAATCACTAAGTAGGCATCAAATTCAGAACATTCACAATTACAATTAGACACTGTCCCACTGCGTTATGGTAGCCTTACATACATGCAAAATGATATCTAAATAAAGCTATTTTTATTATTAAAAACATTTTACTTAAAAAGAAAATACGCGATTGTTGTTGTTGTTGTTGAACACGATGGTTGCGGATTCGATTGTGTCTCGGGGGAATGGAGTACCTTTTTTCCTCACTCAGTTAATAAAACAAGCGCGACGTTGAGTTCCGCCACTTAACACGTAATGTGTTTAAAAGGGAGCGGAAAGTGGAGAACGGAGTGAACACTTTAGAAATAAAAACTTTTTAGAAATAAAACTAGATTGAGGGATCCGTGGAGAGGTAGAGAGATCCACTACCTGCTATATACATGATGCATTGCATAAAGAAAGATATAAAGAAATTAGAAAGATATTTACCACAAACTTAATGAACCCAGATCCCTTCGAATGCTCTGTAAGTTTATCGACACAAACTAGAGCGTATTTCACCGGGCCCGTGCTCTCAGCGAACGCTTTCAATTGTTCATTGTCTATACTGAATGGTATATTAGTTAAAAACACTGTGCATCCGTCTTCTGCATCGTTTAGTTTTTTACTGGAAGAAAAAAGTTTTTATTTATTAACATTTATGTTACTACTAAGACTTGTATGCGATACATGGTGACGTGACATATATTGGCATGATACATTCTAAACGAACCGAAGCTCAGGTCTAAACGATTAACATGAATGGAATATCTTTTATTTTTCTAAAAATATGTATATATATAAATAGTATAAAACTGAAGAGAGAGATCTCAGGAGATATTGATTTGAATTTAAAAAAAAATAATTATTTTGGATCGTCCAATTATCCTACGTTTCGTCCACTACATTCCCATTAAGACGGAGTAGCGGAACAAAAGACAGACAAACATAAAATTGGACCATTTCCACAATATGCAACATTTACCGTTGAAAATCAGTTTGTGTACTCGTAACACTTTTATCATCATCTTCTTCTTCGTCTTCTTCATCTTCATCATCGTCATCATCTTCATTTTCGTCGTCATCATCATCCTCAGATTCCATATCACTATCCTCATCATCTACTTTTGACTTGTCATCCTTGTCATCATCACTTTCATCGTCAGAATCATCATCGGATTCACCTAAAACAAGACAAGATTTTCTATTTTTTTTTAAATAAATCACCTTTAAGATTTATTTGTACTATTGAAACTTTTAATGAGATTTAACTAAATAGATTATTCCAATAAAAATATTTTCGATGAACATTTTGTGTGTAATTATCACTATTTTCATTTTGGGTTTAATTGCTCTTTGCAGCAACGACAGAGCCACATTAAGTGGATTCAATGCCGAGCTTTGTTTTTTTATTACCGTCTTACCGGAGCGAGAACGCGTGTAGGTGGCCAAAGTAGCCCTTTTTCCGGTTTTTGTTCTGAATATAATATCTGTGCAATTGTATCACACATACATTACATATATAACACATACATATATTGTGTATCTATTACCTGTTTAAATCTGTTTATTCACACCCAAGATCCTGTAAAATATGATTCATAAAAATCAAAGACATAAAAATGATATTCTTACTTTTTATCTCCTTCTTCAATTCATCATTAGATATATTCATGGGTGTATCATTTTCATCGTCACTGGAATCTTCTTTTTTAACAGCATCTTCCATTTCAATTTGTTTATTCACTACATGCCTCATATATTGATCTTTAGCTACTGCCCAATCTACAGATATTGGCCGTCCTGGGAATAAGCAATTGTCTAATGAATACAATAAAATCTATAAAGCTTCACGCTATATCCCACACAGCAGGGTAGGCAGAGGGAACCTAGTGCTAAGACACACCGTTCCCCACTTTCCGCCGAGTTCTAGATACATTGCGCGTAAATAATAATTAAAAGTAAATAAATATTTAATTGCCTCGAGCGGTGATCGAATCCACAATCAGTCGATTTTACAGTCACACTTTGTGCCCCTGCGCCACGACTGGTCTCATAAAAATATATTCTTTACATCAAAGTGTTGTACACGTGTAACTTTTAAGCTACGCAACGAATTATAATGCAGTTTTTTCTGATAGACATAGTGATTATGATTTTTTTTTCATTGTACGTAATATTTAAGATTATTATTAATGTGTTAGTCAATATATTAAACCCTACTCTCTAAAACTGACCATAAATCGAGAAGAGTGCCATGATATTAACCACTTGTGATATTATTTAAATAATAATATAATGGGTAGTTCAGAGGTAATTCAGATATCAGTAATTTAAAAATGATGAGGGGAACATATTTAATTTATCAATCAAATGACATAAGAATGGCTTAGTTTATTTATTTCGATAAAGCTTGTTTAAGATTTGATTATTTTGTAAACAATATGGTAATGAAAAAATATTGATAAATATTGATATAAAATATTGTTAGACTTTTTTTTAAAACAAGTTCAATCAATGTGATAAAAATTCGCATTATTATTTAGAACACTGAATTATTATTTTGGTTCTGCTAACTAAGATATATGGTTGATGGTTTATGATATTTTGTTAAATATCTCAGCTTTGAGAATTTCTTTTATCATTGAAGCTTTTTTATTGATTTCCACAAGTAAATAGTGGAGAAAATTATCTATTATTTTTAAGATATATCATCTAATTTTGTTACTTTGTAATTCATTTTAATATATCTGCAATTATTGAAAACTTCTTGCTTTATTTGAAAGTATTGATGCAATTAATTATATCTCATTAAAACGAATAGTAATAACTCATGACTAAGTTTGTTTGTTATTTCGAGGGGACTAGTAAAAGATATCTACCATATTTAAAATACAATAAACATATAGAAAATTAGCCTATGTTAAATAGTATATAATTTTATAACAATGAACAATTTATAATTTGAAAAGATAGCTTGTTTATTGTAAAAGTAAATGATATTGTCTTAAAATATTCTTTTCAAAACTAGTGATTTTGTAGATAGATAGATGCTCTTTGCTGCCGTCAAAATCATGATCCAGTGGATCGAGATCACAACTAGATGTCGGCCAGTTTTTGGGAAACTATTTTATTTTTTAATTGTTAAAATATTGCTCCATGGTAAAAAGATTCTCATCCATCCATCAAGTTCAATTTTGTATTGTTTTTTCCACTTTCAAATGGTATAAAAATGTATACAATGAAAAAACAAAACTATGTAGGGATCTGAGATTGCATGTGTGGATGTGAGATTACATGTGTGAGATGTGAGATAACACATGAAGATGTGTAAATTTACTTCACCAACTTGGTGAAGGATATTATGATGAAGAAACTTCGATATATTGCAAAAGATACATTTAAAAGTTTTAAGCTTGTAAGTAAAAAATGCAACTAAGTAATTTTTGCACCAAATTAACTATGCTATAGATGTGTTTTGTTGTGTGAATGAATATGTAAATATGTATCCACATAGTCTATCTATTGAGAAAAAAAGATAAGTGACATTAGAAGACATTGCAAACATGGGAGAAATGTGAGCTTTTATTATATACACAAAATTATAAATTAATTTTCTTCCTGATCATTTTTATTTCACAATGTTGGTGTAAAGTCTAAAACTACTAATTCCTTTTTGTCATTATGTAGTTGTACATTTATACCATTTAAAAGTGTAAAAACAAATACAAAATTGACCTTTATTTTATTTCAATACAGAAAACAAGTCTATTTTCGAAATTGTATATTATATACACATATACTCATTGATCTTTATAAACATTTTTTTGTCCACCTGTGAATTTACTTAATAGGCTGTTAGCAGATTTACAGTTTAAGTCAACAATAAATTGTATTTAGACAAACAAATAACTTAAGAACACTACATATTAAAGAGACACATAAGAAGAAATAAAGAAGCTTGTTATAAGTTAGCAACAATAAGATTAATATATGTACATTTATACCAAGCTATAATACATACCAAGAAAAGGTTTTAAATTTGTATTTAAAATAGCTTTAGTGGCCATTGGTACATTTTTGTAATGCACAAAGGCACAACCAACTAATTTTCCATCAGGTTTTTTTAACAATTTCACTTCTTGTATGGCACCATATGGTTCAAAATGTTCTTTGAGAGATTCCTCTGTCGCTTTAAAAGATATGTTACGGACAATTAGGCGAGCTTTCCTGTTTATTCTAGTTTTGTCTTTATCCTCTTTATTTGGCTTTTGATCTTCTGTGTCTTCATCTATAAAAAGAAAAAAACATGCTCTAAATAATTACAGCATAATCAAGTATTTTAGAGAGTACAATACATATGAGAAAATAGTGCTGAAATTGTAAATTCAATATATATTAAATACCGCTTATTCTACTTTATATGGAATAACATGTAAAAGTTTAGTTTAGTTAGTTTAGTTTAGTTTAGTGACAATAATGTGTGACTACAAATGCAAAGGTATAGGTTCAATGCACATATATTGAGGAATTACTTTTGATTTCCATCTCTGATTGACAGTGTGGTATTGTTTACTCCCATTCAATATGCAATATTTTAAATTCAAGTTGCAAACAGAGAATAAGGTTTCTTGACACTACATTATTTTTACGTACCCTACTATAAGCAAAGTAAAGTATAATGGTGAAAAAATATATAAATGTAGTAAGCTAAGTATAATACATTCTAAATATAATACATTCTAATTAACAAGACAGAGTAATAAAAGCAATATTTTGCTTATAATAAACATTTTTAAAGGTTTGTATTTTTTTCATGTATATATGTAGTTTTTTTAGTTACTCATTTTATCATAGTACCTTTAAATTCCATTTTTGTATCTTCATTAGGACTATCAAATTTCTTCATGGGTCTGTTGTTTTGTGCATTTTCATTGTATTTATTCTGTGGAACTGCCCAAGCTACATATATAGGTCGACCTAGTAATATTAAAAATATATTAATAAATTATTAAATAGCCTATAAAATATCAATTTGTGTTTTATGTTGTATTACCTAAAAAAGGTTTCTTATTCGTCGCAGCCAAAGCTTTATTTGCCATTGGAACTTGTGTGTAATGAATAAAAGCGCATCCAACGAGCCTTCCATCGGGTTTCTTTAGTAGATTAACCTCTTCTACATTGCCGTATTCAGAAAAATGTTCTTTAAGATTATCTTCTGTAGCTTTAAATGATACGTTGCGAACAATCAGCCTGGCATTACGATTAACACCGTCTTTGTATTTCGTATTACTGTCTGATTCAACATTATTGCTGTCGTCCTCAGTCATTTTTTGTAATTTCTAATATTTTTAAAAATTAATAACACACTTTTACAATTTCAGATGATCAAATATCTCAAAAGAAACTTTAAAAAGATTATTATATTTTAGTTATTGTAAAGATATTTGACATATTATTTAAATCTTTGTTATTATTTTATAATTTTAATTTTAAAAACACGCTGGTGGCACATTGTTTTTATAATTTGACAACTGACATTAAGATTTGACAAATACTCGTACAGATTTAATAGCTGAAGTGTTGTAAATTGCAAAGTTAAGTGTTTCAGGTTACAGTTTTGTATAGGTACTTGATAAATAAAATAATGTGTTATAGTATTGCACGTATTCTCGATAAAAGTAATAATAATGCTCTCTTGGTTCATGAATTGTCAATAAAACATAGCTATTAATTTTGTGCGTTTGTTAATATAACAGCGTATATTTATACGAGATTATGCAACAGACAACACTACGATAAAATGAGCATCTCTAATATATTTATATTATCTGTGGTCTTCACTCTTAATGTTTTCAGCTGATTGTCAAATTAAAATTTAAATATATGTATATTTATTTGTGTTTCTTAAATAAAATAAAATTATTTTAAAATGAATTCACGAAATGTATTTCGATTGAGCAAACCTCTGTTAATAAATAACATATATAGAAGACACAAAGGATACAAAGTCGTAAAGCGACCCGATCCAAAGTTATTAAAGATGCCTAACCTAGCTGATGCACCGAGTATAATGGACATAATTAAAGAAAAAATACGATTGAATGGTCCTATCACTGTGGCTGAATACATGAATATAGTAATAACAAATCCTACCGAAGGATATTATATGAAAAAAGATGTTATAGGTGAGACTGGAGATTTTATAACGTCACCTGAAATAAGTCAACTATTTGGGGAAATTTTGGCTATTTGGTTCTATGCTGAGACACAGAAGATGGGTCCTGGAAAACCTTTACAAATTGTTGAATTAGGACCAGGAAAAGCCACACTGTTGATAGACATTCTTAGAGTATGCCATGCTTATAGATTACTTATATAACTTTTTTTATATTATAATAACAAAGGTTTCTTTTAGATAATAAATATATATTATTCATAAGCTGTTATTTTAGGTATTAAATAAATATGCCTATAGAACTGATGATCTCAGCCTTCATCTTGTAGAAGTTTCAACAACTATGCAACTAGTACAGGCAAATAGATTATGTGTTTCTCACCGGGCTACTGATATAGATCTACCATATAATTATGAGGTTAGTTTAATTATCATTTATTAAATCTTTTACATGTTATTCCATATAAAGTAGAATAAGCGGTATTTAATATAAATTGAATTTACAATTTCAGGGTGAAACAGTCAGTGGCATAAAAGTATACTGGTACAGTGATCTAAAGAAAGTGCCAAAAAACTTTTCGTGGTACATAGCCCATGAATTTTTTGATGTATTACCTGTACATAAATTTCAAGTAAGTAGTAGTAGTAGTAGTAGTTTAAAATAATGTAAAACTTAACTTAAATTTAAATTTTATTTTATTATTTGCACAGTATTTCATGCTAAATGAATATTCTGTAAGTTGTTTTTTTTACCTTACTGTCTGCCCATGTGGCAATGATTTGAGGTGGAACTATTGATTGATTATAGGTGGAACTTAACCCTGAACATTGTACAGCTAGAAAATAAAATAATTCATTGCTCTGTATGGGAATCAAACCCACAACCATACTGCTTCAGTGGCTTACTGTCCCACTGCATCCCAATTGCCTCTTTAATATCTTGTGTTATAAAATTAAGCATATTTGTATTTATATAGAGGGTAGTCATGGCACAGTGGCACAGAGTGTGACTGTATAATCAACTGGTTGTGGGTCCACTCAAGGAAATAAAATATTTACTTACATTTATATTTTCATTTCTTTGCTTTGGTGTCGAGGCAAAGCGCGGCGTTGAGTTCCGCCATTCAACGCCTAACGCTTCCAGAACTGCAGAAAGTGGGAAACGGAGTGTCTTAACACTAGGTTCCCTCTTCCTGCCCTGCTGTGTGCGGGATACAGTGAAGCTGATTTGATTTGATATTTATATTTAATTTAATCTTTATCATTTACATAATAGAAAACAGAAGATGGCTGGCGAGAAATCTTAATAGACATGGATGAAAATAATAAATTACACTACAGAATGGCAGCTAATGAAACTCAAACAGTTAAAGTTTTGGTTAGGCCTCCTTTAGATGCTGGTGACAGAATGGATCTAGAAATAAGTCCTAGGGCTCTTGGAATAGCTAAACAACTCGCTAATAGAGTTGATCAATATGGAGGTTTAGCATTAATAGCTGATTATGGACATAATGGCGAGAAGGGTGATACTTTTAGGGTAGCTAATATTATATAATATTATGGAAATATCTTTACATATAATAATTAATATAATTACTATTAAATTAAAACATTTTCATAAGAGTTATGAAAAAACATTTGTTTACCTTTAGTGCAAGACTAAGAATTGATTGAATTATGGCTAATTATAAATAAAATGACAATCTCAAATATAACAAGGTAGGCCTAGAACCTAGTGTTAAGATCCCATACGATCTCCATTTCAATTCCACATAACATTTTCTACACATTTCATGTTATAAATTCAAATGCTTCACTTAAGTTTTATTATTTTACAGGCTTTTCATAAACATAAATTAGTGGATCCATTAGAGAACCCAGGACTATCAGACTTGACAGCTGATGTAGATTTCAGCCAACTCAGGATAGCAGCATCAATGACTCCTGGTGAAGAAAATTATGCAATAGTTCTTGGGCCAGTTAAACAAATGGAGTTTTTGGAAAGATTACAAGCTAATGTTCGCATTCAAGTAAGAATTTTATATATATGTATGCATGTATTAAAGCTTATTCTAATTCTTTTACTTATTGATTAATTTGTGTCCGCCTGTTGAACATTTTTTTTCTTTATGTAGTATGTATCAATGATTATTAATAGTACTCTAAAGTATACTATTAATAAATAATAATTTTCATATAATTATTTCATGTATTTATTAATGTTAATTAATTTATAATATTTTTTAGGTGTTAATCAATTATGCAAAAACTGATGAAGAAAAAGAAAAAATTAAAGCAGCCTATGAAATGCTAGTTGACCCCAAGAGAATGGGTGATCGGTTTAAATTCATGGCATTTTATCCATCTGCAATGGTTGAGATATTAGAAAAATATCCACCTTTAGGTTTTTCGAACCTAAATTAGTTTTTTTTAGATGTAAGTATAATTAAGAATATCATAATATTTATATAGAAAAACACTTTATTAATAAATATATGTTCATATTGATATTTGTTTTTACTTTTATCTATATATCCTTAATTCGATTATTTTTTTATACAAAACTAACAGATAATAATAATAATAAATATACTTTATTGCACATTAAAAAAAAACTAAACATACAAGCTTAAAATAATAATAAAAAAAGTACAACAAGGCGAGCTTATCACTTAAAGCAATCTATTCAAGGCAGCCTTTGGATTTGTATATAAGTGGGCGGTGCATAAAATAAAAAATATACATAATAATTTTAAATTTATATATTTAAAATCAAATCAAATACATAAATACACATAAATAGTCTACTCTCAGTTAAATAATTTGTATTCACATGAGAATATTGGAAAATGTATGTAAGAACAATAATATTTTATTTACGTATATACCAATTAAGCCTTTCATAAATCATAGAAAAATTATTAATAATGTTTAAATCTAGGTAAGATATAAGCATATAAATAAAAACATTATTGGGTCATTTATTATTAGAAATTAGAATTCTATATCGCGGGATCTAATTCACACACATTCGCATAAAAATATCTATTCTATACAAAAAAATATTAATAACAAAAATATTTTTGTATAGCAACACTGGATAAAATCAACAGATATCTGAAAATTAGAGTTAAATAAGACTTTCATTTGTAAAGATTATATAATTTTGAATTTAAATATAATAACAACTAAAAAAACATTTCTTATTTTTTCTTTGATTATAAATTAATTTATTTCTAATATAACAGATACTACTTTTATGATTCCCATACTATTTATATATTTGGTAATTTCTTACTTCACGCTGCGATGAAATGTCAAAATTTCAGTGGATTCGTGCCAATGATAGAGAAATCTAGCAGATGTAAAAAAATTGTGATGTTCATGGTTTACAAAACTGATGATATCAAGAGCTTTTAGTGTTATAACAAGAACTTATCACACTGCTGACGACGGAGTTATAACAATAAAAAGAAATCTAGTTGGATGATTTAACAATTTCGATCGAAGGTGAGGGCGAGATTTTCTTTTGTTGCGTTTATTTTACTTCGTCGCAATTCGTTGATACCATATTATATTGTAATAAATATTTCGACAGCTCTAAGTATTGATATAACAAATACTTTGTTGTAATAATTTTTGGTGAAACTATGTTTTAAGCTTACGGCAACCTATTATTGTAAGCTTAATCACTGTCCGTATATCCGATTTTAATTGCACATTTTATTTGATCGTACCGCAAGATCTGATATAAAATATAAACATTCCAAAATATTTTTTATAGACCCCCACTTCATTTACACAATACTTTATAATTTTAGCTTGTTTACTAAATTACGTAAACATTGAGTATAATTGAAATCCCCTATGAAATTTGTTAAATAAAGTAATTATTACATAGTACTTAAAAAACAATTTTATTTGTTAAAAATTTCCTTTCAACGAAATATGAGATGTGAAAGTCAACTGAACTGAAGAATGAAAGAAGAGCTGAATCTTTAGTTAATTGTTTAGGTATGATTTCTTCTACCACAACATGTGTAGTAGCAAAATTATTATCTCATAAAATGTATATGTAATGCAAGTGTTGAACATTTTATGTCTTGGGAATTGTGATTACTACAATGAATCATGCATAAGCAAATATTATAATAGCTATTATTCTATACTTATGCTATATATATTATAAGTAATGTTATTTTAATCGCTTTACACTGCATATAGATGATTAGGCAAAGTGAACCTAGTGTTAAAACACTCGGTTCTCTGCTTTTTACGAAAGTTTGACATATTTTATGATGAGGGGCTTCATCTGAATTTAATGCCATATTTTGACAAATTAAAAGGAGGAAAATGAAAACAACTTGTTGCCCCAAGGATTGTAGGGATTAATATATTGGGATATGGGACTATAGCCCACAAAAATTTACAGTAAACTGTATGACATTGTATATATAATAGTAAATATATAATGCAATCTGTTTCATATATTTACCATACATTATAGTAAAATTTTAAAATTTAAATTTATAGTTTCCTGTTAATAATTTCAAAATAAAAATTCTAAAAATAATTTTCTATTCATATATGTCTTGATAATTTATAATGTAATTTTGTTTAAACAAAGACTTAAAAAAACATTATTCTATTTTTAGAATTGCATTTACATTTATATTTTTTTATTTCCTATTTTTTAAAGAATATGTAATAAACAATTTACATATATAAATTTTATGATCATATTAAAATTTATTAGAAATTGCTATTATTGCCAAGATATCCTCAGGTAACTTTTAGCCTGGTAACAGCTTCCTGTAATAACCACAACTGACATGTCCATGTAACTCGATGACCCAAATGTAGTGGCCTAATTAAATAAAAATATGTTGATTTTATGAAATTTGCTATAATATATTATACTTATATATAAAAGTAAATATAATTTATTTGTAATGTGTTTTACAGATTTTTATAACGTTGTATTAAGTTCCCACTTCTGTATTAACATGTTTTCACTTAAAAAATAACTAGATTTCTAGACACAGCAACTCTAATTAATTATATTTTGTAGCTGTTTTATTTGTAGTTTTATGTAACTCAGTAAGCAGGTTAAACCTAATCATTTAATTATTATTGTTCATACATTATTAACCATACATATATTAAATAAGAGGTCATTGTTGTTTAGTGGGAAGGAGTCTGATTGTTATGACTATGGGCTTAATAAAAGGAATAAATTATTTTTATTTCTCTGCTCAGGTGATTGACTCGGATTTGCGACTCAATATACAATGGTCTAAATTCTCACAGACACTCTGTTCTTCATAGTGTCAATTAAAGGCTCATGGGCAACTTTTCTACACTGGATAAAATGTGTAGCAAAAAAAAAACTTTGGCTGTATCCCACAAGAGAGTAGAGTAGAGTAAACAGATAGCACCTAATTTCGATACTCTCTTCACTTTCCTCACAAATTCGAGAAACTATGTGTTGAGTGGCGCAAGTTATGGCCGCGCTTTGTTTTGATAGAGAGCAGAGAAACTATTAATTTCACAAACTCATTATCGTGAGGCCGGTCGTGGCGCAGCGGCACGAGGTGTGACTGCAAAACCGACGACTGGTTGTGGGTTCGATCCCCACTCGAGGAGATGAAATATTTACTTAAATTTATATTTCCATTTCTTCGCTCTGGTGTCGAGGTTAAGCGCGGCGTTGAGTTCTGCCACTCGACACGCAATGCCTCCAGAATTCGGCAGAAAGTGGGGAACGGAGTGTCTTAACACTAGGTTCCCTCTGCCTACCCTGCTGTGTGCGGGATACAGCGTGAAGCTAACAAACTCGTTATCATCCCAAAACCCTTATGGTTCCATGCCCATTGTGCCATGATGGCTTCAACAATTATAATGATCGATTAGTGGCTATATAGTAATTATAGTCTTAATCTTAATTAATAATTACAATAATTACAATTAGGAAGTAATTCTTTTCTTTACAATCGAAAATAAAAAAAACATTCCAATCGGAAGTTAAGGTTGTATTGGCTTTTGAAATTGCGAGGTGTCTCAGCAGGAAGCCTATCTTTTCTATATGTGGATGTCTCAATGTCATTTTCAAGGTCGTTGGCGTATGGTTTGTTTTCCATGTGACTATTGATTATTATTATGGACGTTTTGGTTTATTGGAATGAAGTTGAAGATTGCTTAAATTTTTATTAGGGCCCTCAGAATCGAAAACTCGAACTCTGAAAACACTGTCCGAACTCCAAATGCTCGTCGCTAACCAAGCCATACGTTGTTATCGGGCTGTTTCTAATTTCTCATACGTCTACTACTTATTTTATATATTACTGTGCATTTCTAAATATTTTCTTTAGCGTGTGACAAAAACAGTAATAAGCAGAGTAGGTAGAGAAAAAACCTAATGTCAAGACATTTCGTTCCCAACTTTCCGCCCAATTTCCGAGAGATAGCGTCGTGAATGGCGGAATTTAACTCCGCACTATATTTTATTGCCAGAGCGATGAAATCAATCTAGCTTATTCCTCCGATTTGGAATCGAACTATACAACCGTCTCGTTTGCAGTCACATGCTGTGCGACTGCGCCATGTCGGCCTCAATTAATATTTCCGTTTACCTGACGTTATCCGGTTTTGTCTGTCCGGGTCAGTCAAGTGTAAGTCAGTCAGTGAACATTCAGCAAACTGCGACGTCGTCGTCGAAAGCAAAGACGATACTGAGCTCACCCTGTTTTGAGTTAAAGACTTTTTTTAAGTCCGTTTGTGACTTTATATCCCCACTACACGAAGATTGACTTTTTGTATGATTGCGTTGAAAAGGACTTAAAAAAACGGAGTAATTAGTAAATCAATAGATATCTCGTCCTTTATTTTTGTAGCTCCACGCGTCCGTCCGTATCAAACCGCGCGGGTCATCTGAACTAGTTTTTTTTTTTCGCACTTGACGTTAATGCTGTTAGTCCTATTGGCTTTTACAGCGACACCGGGTGGGTAGGGAAGAGGGTACTCTGTCCCAGAAGAAATGCAAGCACTACCTGGCTGCTTGAGAGGGGTCGACGACTGTAAGGGCGCCCCCTGCGGGGCTCGAACCTCGGCTTACAACCGTCGAGCGGGCTGGGAATTTACCTATTCTAAACAAAACCAGCCGCGACATGAAGCCGCGACTGGGGACAACAATTAGACTAATCTAAGGGAGCTAACGGTCCCTAACCGCTGGGCCCGACCGCGCTGAGACGCGGCCGAGCCGTGGAATAAGCTGGACTTAGTCGTCGATTCCGTCGGCGACGGTGGTTGTGTCGTGTATGTGTAGTGTGTTTGACTAGTCGTTACAGGATTGTAGATTTTAAACCGCGCGTCGCGGTCCAAAATATTGCGCGCTGTGCATGGCAGTGCGCGACGGCACGCGCGGTGACGCGCGATCATGTATACAACAAAATTGATTTGTTACAATCTTAAACTGCGCGTCGCCGCGCGTTCATCTGAATTTACCCTAAACTAGAATTTTATCTCTGTACAAAGAACTTATTTGTAAAGATGTAGAATTGAAGTACTATTGAGTTCCCCCTACCTTGCGACAGTAAAGTCAAAAAATCTTGCCGCCCAGAAGCTAGATTTGCTGAACTACGCGCACTGTTCACTCGGAAAGAAAATGTTCAAAAGTAAGAAAAATCTTAAAAATCCTGAGGCCTCTCGTGGCGCACGGGAACAGTGTGACAGTAAACGCGACCGGTAGTGGGTTCGATCCCCACTCGAGGAAATGAAATATTAATTTAAATTTAGATTTCCATTTCTTCAGGCAAAGCGTGACGTGCTCCTCACACTGGTTAGTCCCACAATAATCAGCTGGTCCGGAGGCTAGCTCGGAGTAACAGACACACAGACAGAAAAAACTGTTAAAATTGTTTGTGTGTTTTGGTTATATAAATGCACTTGAAAAAACGCAGCTATGTTGAAATCACATAAAAACTCTTTAATTTTATTTAAATGTATAGATATAGGATGTTGATAGCAATAATGGATTTTGGTCGCAAAACTTGTTATATTTAGTTATTTTACACCTATTTAGGAAGGTGCTAAGTACACGTCCACGTTAAGTAGCACGGCGGTTTTTCCCACGTAAAATCCGATCCCGATCCTCAATCTTGAAGTCTTGTTATTTTTTACCATCGTACAATCTACAGTTTTTGCTATCATCGTACAAACAATATCATACAACGAAACGTTTAAAACTAAAGATTCAGTCAATTCAATAACAGAGTTGTATAAAATAACTTTTTTATTTATGAATCGATTGTAATAAAACAAACACTAAATGTTAAGAGAAATTTTCCAGAATGCAACAGCCGTTTCCGAGATAAACGTTAACGAACGCACAAACAGACAAAAAAAATAAAAATCATTACTATGTGTTTCATTACATTGATAAATGTAATATAAATAGAACATAAAGCAACGATTAATACTGAGTACATCAGAAAAAATATTATTGGGGTAAGTATTCACCCAACCCAATAATATTTTATTCTGATATATCTTCCATCTTCAATATAACTTTGTCCGGATTTTTTAAGTAAATTCACGTCCGAACATCGTAGCGTTTTATTTTTTTTCCGATCATTGCAAGCCAAAGGGATCGGTGAGCGAAGCGAGCAGGAGGCTTAGCCCCGTAGTAGGTATAGATAATTATTTATTTGGACATCATGTTGCTCATTTAATACTTTTTTTTACATATTTTTAGGGTTCCGTACCTTTTAAGGAAAATAGGAAGCCTTATAAGATCATTTTGTTGCCCGTCTATCTGACTAGGAGACTGGAGATATCGAGTTGAAATTCAAACAATAAAAAAAAGATATGGAAGTTTACATCGCACAAAACTTGTATTTCGATACTATAAAGGGAATCAAAATTAATAGGGTACTTCCGGTTGACCTAGAATTATGAAATTTGCCAGCTAGCATCTACGGTAGTACTAATAAATGTGAAAACAATACATGTGTGGTTAAATCCTAAAAAAAATAGGCTTGAAAGTGGGGCAAAATTTGTTAATAAAGCCGCTAGTTCAAGTGAGGTATCTGATGAAAAGGCTCTGGCTAAACTAAATTTGAATTTCGGAAAAAGCTCGAGATCTCTTTTTTTATACGGAATCCTCAGTGGGCGAGCACGACTCACACTTGGCGGTTTTTTTTCTTTTGCATAATTGCACTGTACTTTCTTCCTGCTGTTTGACAATCATGTGGTCACTAGTGGACTAGAATTAATGTTTTTTAGAAATAAGAATACATTTGTCAACGATCCTTTTAATATTATATTTCTTACATGAGTTATGTGCAATAAAAGAATATTCGTCTTCAGTGTGAATGAGTGATGTAAATTATTCTAGTACCTGGCCTTTTTTAAATTGTTCATATACTTCTTATTACCTGACGTCATCGTGATGCTATTGCGACGAGTTTAATTTTAAATAACATTAGGATTTTAATTCTGTTCAAGGAAATATTTTTATGTATAATATATGTAGATATTTCTTCGATCTGGTTGGGAAAAACATGACGTTCTATAATTATCTAAATAATATCTTAAATTCCTACATGTGCGGAAAATGGAGAAGAATTGTTACTAGATTAATACGCCACATCCCGAATAAAGCATGATAGGTAGAGGGAACCTAGTAGTTAAGTCACTCCGTTCCCCACTCTCATATATGTTTTTCTGTAGCTTTAAACCTTCTGTTTTGTTTGTTATAGTTTGTGGAGATGAGCTCGCCACCGCCGATGCAGTTGGAGGTGGAGGTCGGCGACGAGTCCATGGAAGACGACGCCGCGGACATGATACCAGCGGACAGGTGACTTTTAATTTTTAAATATTAATTATATTTTTTAATTATTTGTCCGCCGTCGCGTTTTGTTTATTACTTTCAATATTATCTATTTTTCATTATTAACTTTGAAAAGTCAGACAGACAGATATATTTTTAATTAACTCTTTTCTAAATTCTTTCATATTGCGGCATGCGGAGCAAGAATAATTTTTAATGGCGAAGAAAATTTCACAAGATCTACATTACTTCTTTTAAAATTTCCGAATCTTTAGAGAAATTGCTTTCGGTGAAGAGAACGTAATGTTGCGCCTTAACTAAAAAGTTAACTTTTTAACTTTATTCTTTTTTAACCCTCAACAAATAAGAGGTTCTTTGACCTGTCTGTGTATGTGTGTATATGTCTGTCTGTGGCGTCATAGCTCCTAAACGGATAAACCAATTTTGATTTAGCTGTTTTGTTTGAAAAGTGACTTAATCCAGACTTTTCTTGGTATGTATGACTGGAAGTTCAAACTTTAAAGATATCAGCTCCTTTCCAGTTATTTGCTTACTTTTTATTCTTTTGTATCGGGGTTTTCATATTTTTTTTAATCTCGAGTCTTAGACCATGTACATGTACATACATGTTTTTCACTACATATTATATATAAGTGCATTTAGGTGCATGTAGCTTAAGTGATGTGCGTAGATATTTGTGACTGATTACTATGGTTCACTTGAAAGTTAATAAACCAATAACCTGTAAAGTGATGATTGGTGAAGTGCCTTCTACCTTCCGTTCCCTTATATCTTATCAACGTTGTTATTATTCGTTCTCAGTATTTGTTATGTCTTTTGGCAATAAACATTAGGTATTGTGTTCCAAGTTTTTCTTTTTTTTTAATAAAAAAAATATTTTTATTTAGTAGGTACTTTTATAATTAAATTGGATATTACAATAGGTTACAATACCTATCTGAGTGTAAAAAATATGTTAGTACAGGCGTTGCTCAATTTGTGTTGTACGAGAGATAGCGCTGAGCTTGTGAACACCTCGTGTTCGACTCTTTCACTCGACGAAATGAAAAGGTAAAAAATTACCATTCACTTTCTAGCTTCAGTCACGCTTGCGAATGATATGGAACGTCTGTTGTGTTATGGAATACTTGTAATGTTTTTTAATAATTTGAAGCGTTGATTTCGACAGTAGTTTCTATATTTACTTGTTTAGAAAACGTATAAAAATTTGAAATAAGTGTGGAAAAACGCTTTAAAAATGTTAATAATGTTTCTATATTTATTTGTTTATAATTTTACTTATTGATATTTTTTATTTATTTATTTATTTATTTTTATAGTGAAGAATTTTTGTCAAATTATTATATAAGAAGAAGATTCTCTTAGATAATAGTGTTTTTATATCAGAGATATATATCTATCAGAGATATATAGTTTAGACATTACCTTGATTCCTAATATAAGTAATTTCGTTAAGACAACGCTGTGTTTCGTTAAGAACACCACACCTGTCACTCAGAGGAATGACTTAATTTCATTTTCTGGTTCTGGTACCAAGTTCGAGGAGCTCAGTTCCGCAACCCAACACGCAAAGTCTGGAACATTGGACGGAAAGTGGGAAAGGGAGCGTTTTAACACTAGGTACTCTCTGCCCGACTTGCTATACGAAAAATTACTTGAAATATAGCGTGAAGCTGAAAAAGATATTTTTAAACAAGCTATGTTTATCTGTCACAAAGGCTTAAAATTACGAGTATATACCTGCATAGTAAATAAAATGCCGTTGCAAGGCCATAAACTGCATTTTTACGATAAAAATCTTATATGACCGTTTCTATAAACTTTATGTTGCAAGTCACCACCATTGAATAAATAATTACTGAACGATGTAATGATGCGCCAGAATTGATATATAATTATAGGTCACTATGGGGTCATGTTGTAGTAATTAAAAAAGAGCAGTTTAACGCTTTTTCCCGCATATGCATAGGCACAAGGCACTTCTCTGCTCCGCCTGAAGACAAAATGTGGCGTTGAGTTCCGCTACTCAACACACAATGTGTCGAATTCGGCACTTGACACTACGTTCCCCACATGTAACCCGTTATTGAGGCAAATAGCGTGAGTTTGAAAAAAGTATTCGGAACTTATATTTAATAATAATAATATTAATAAAAAAGTCTACCTGTAATTTCGCCGAAAAATAATTGTTTCCCAAGCAATAAATTTTAAAACAATTTTATTTTGGATGCTGGATGGTGTGCCACAGTAGACAGAGGAATCCTAGAATTAAGACACTACGTTTCCCACTTTCCGTTTTATTTCCGAGACATTGCGTGTTAACTACCGGAATCCAACGCCGCGTCTTGTCTTATTTCCAAAATTTTATTCATATATTTTGAAAAAAAAAAACTGGTTTTTGTAAAGTGTTTTACCCTATATCTATTATTATCTTTTATATGCGTAGTTCTATTAATATTTAATATATGAAATTAGAGCACTACAGGTTGAAAACAATTTCAACTATTAATTGAACGATAAGCTTCTGAATCACTGAACGTTATGTACGCAGCATTTAACTTTGCGCCAATTTAATGATTTCAGTACTGACATAGTTGTTATAGGAGTTACCATACTTCAGCCAATTCGTAGTGTTCTATATCAAACTAGTCGTCACCCACAAAATTGTTTTAAGTCAAGTATTTAAAATCGCCCCCAGCTCTGAGATCGATGTTGAGATGCAGTTTTTGCAGTTTTATTGAAAACAGCATCTTAGGCTCGCTTTCAAAATAGATTTCAGAGTTGAAAATCCCACTTTGTTCCGTTCCTATTGGAATTTCGAGTAATCTTCTCTTGCTGCCGCCCTATACAGGGAGTATAACATACTAATGTCACATGCCAAATTAAAACTATCTAAGTTATTTCTTCTATGCTTTGCCTGTCTCAGTCACTCAGTAACGGAAGAATTTTATATTATATTAATTTAATATATTATATTAATATTATATAGAATCTTGCATATTTCTTTATTTTAACAATCTAACAAACTTTAAAAAGCTCTTTACGTTCTAAAAAATTCTGAATATACTTCAGAATACACTTTAATCAATTTTAATAAATTCTTTGATTTTCATGATTATTACACATTGTAAATGAAACTATTTTAACCGGATTAATCGAGTAGACTGACCCGTGACCACGGACTGCACTGCAAAGTGTTCGAAACGTCGGGTTTCCAAAAATGTATAAAAAATACAAAATATACGCGATTAATCCGGTTAAAATAGTTTCATTTAAAATTAATCATTTTTGTTATTGGAAATGGAAATTAAACTAGCTATTTGTTTATGAAATGAAAGAAAATATTTAGAGTATTATGTTAAAATTTATTGAGAAATAACATAAGGCCGCTCGCTTCACACTGCCAACAATGTTTCATAGCCAATTAGTTCTGAAACCGCAACATTTTGTATGGAAATGTCGCAGGTATGTGTATTGTATCGTATTAATTAATATCGATCACGGTTTTAACGTAAAATGTACAAATTTTAAGGTTAACCAAAAGTGCTGATGTCGCCGTGGCATTGACTGATTGACTGCTAAATAATTATATTTAAATTATATGTGTTTTACCGTCCTGCTAATGTAAACCGCGGCGTTGAGTTCCGTCACCTCCCACGTAGTGTTTTGAATTCCAGAGAAAAGAAGAAAACGAAATGTCATTAAATTAAAAAAAGTAAATTATTAGCGCGTCTACAAGTTCACTGAAACTAAACCAAGTATCACAATGTGCTCTAATTAGGATATGTGTATTAATTGAATACGAACGAATGTTAATTAATTTGTTAGTTATTTATTTAAATCAGGAGACGGATTGTTTAACACTACGTTCCCAGGTTCCCTTTACCTACCCAGCTATGTGTGGGATACATCGTGAAACTGAACAAAAAAAAATATTCAAAGCCATAGTGACGAAGTGGTACAATGTCCGACTGTAAATACGGTGATTATGGGTGTGCGAACCTCAGTTTTTCATACATAATTATGTAGGTACAGGTAGTGCATTTGTAAAGATCGATCAACGATGTCTTCTTACGCCCAGTATTAATAACCAATCTAGAGATTGGGTAGTTATATGATACAATCTAAGATTGACGTTGGAGATAGGTTATTAAAATTGGGCGTTATTCATTTCTTACTATACCTATCTTAAATGAATATAACCCACGATTGTATTCTTCCTTTTCAGAAAAATATTTTTAATATATATTATATTTTAATTTTATTTTCGTGAAAGTTCCTTGGGGAACACTAACAGTGATTTTTCCTGAATTCCTTTGGGGACGGGAAAAAACAGGATTTTACTTCTAGAAGTCCACGCAAACTTAGTTGCGGGCTACAACTTGTATAGTTTATTAAAGCCATCAAAATTGAGTTACTGTAACAGAAATATAATACACAATTAAAATAGTCAAGTGCGTTTGGTGTATTCGTATAATGTAAAGAGCACTCGTGCGGTTGGAGCACCTCGTTTGTTCTAAATAAGCCAAGCTTCAGCTACGGAGCTCTATTTCAGCTAAACTATAAAATATATCGTTATTTTAATATATTGTCTGAGAGTTCTTTTGTAACAGGAAGGATGGAATCGTTACTTTTAAAACCGTCTCCTTCCTTAGTACGTTGTTTATTTATAATTTTATAAGATATACCTAGTACCTACCGTTTATTAATACTTTGGAAATATTCCTCATCGTGCTGTGGTTAGAATGTCTACATGATGGTTGTAGGTTAAATTTTTATTATGGAATTGTTTATATTATTTACATTTTACTGTTGGTTTATGTAAATAACATACAATCGATACTGTTTTTAATCCAAAATGACGGATTACTATTTTTTACAAAACTCATTATCCTAATATGGGTAGCAAATGAATGTGTTTGATTTGTAAAATACTATACACCATGAAAAAAATCTAGAGAGCTTGTTTTTAAAAAGGCTTTTTTAAATTCATATTTCATAATAGATTCTTTCTAATATTTTACCTATTGGAAATTGAGCGGTTTTTATTATTATACTATTTTTGTTCATATAAATCAAGTCGAAGGTCTTTCCTATATTTATTCATAAATAATTCAAAGCATACACGCTAATCGATTGTTTCCGAACGAGAAAGTAAACTCCTTCGTTAGTTCGACGCTTGCAAATCCGGTTTTTATAATATTAAAAGCTAAAATTAAGCTACTTCTTTTTTGGTTTGATTAAGGCGCATGGTGTGTGACTGTAAACCCTACAAGTTGTTAGTTCGATTTCCACTTGATGATATTAAATATTTTCATTTCCTCGCTCTGGTAACGCGCATAACGATAAGCGCGGCGTTGAATTTCGCCCACTCAACACGCAATGACTCCTGAAATAGGCGAACAGAGGGGAACGAAAGTCTCTCTATTGGAACGGAGTGTCTTAACACTGGCTTCCCAAGTTCCCTCTGCCTGCCTTGAAATTTGAAGGTAAAAAATAAATATAACAGTTTCATTTGTATGGTTGTTTAATTGTGTAGGCGGAATCCCAATCGAATTTAGTTAGCTTAGTAAAATTATTTTACATTCATGTATAATCAATAGACATAGTGGAAGCGTCTGCTCTCAATTTTAATAAATTATTATTATTATTTTTTTTTGGCACAATCTCTTTGTTTTAATTGTATTAGGCTTTTATGGAGTAGTTAACACTGTGCTTTCATTTAAAGTAGTGAAGACAAAAACACTCTGTATATGCGTATGAAAATAGCATTATAATTAGGCTACTAATTATAATTATGTTTTTAAATAAGTTTTCTAGGTGTCATTTTAGTTGTTCAGCGTCGCTGGGAAGGTCTCAGGGTGCAGGTAGAGATTTTCACGTGTTTTGGTAGGATGCCAGCTTCCGAGACGATTGTCCCAACAAAAGTGCAGTCTCGGTTGTTGTTCTAAAGTCAGTTTCATATTGGAAATTCATGTTTTGATGTATTTATTTCAATGTTGTCATGTATTCTAGGGTGTTCTTATTTGAGCGGGTTGTGGTTCAATCGGTAATTATATTATTAGGTAAGTATTACCTTACTTATTTTTTATAAAATGACTTCAATATCACGCCAAATTGACATGACGCAAAATGACGAAGCAATTTGTAAATATTTTCCTTTAAAGTCTCAATAAATTTCCTTTGGCAAATTGAGTTAAATTGATATTTTTTGAAGACATTAAAGAAATTTAAAACTGAACATACTTTTCCGAATAATAAGCGGCAATGCAAGTGAAACATTAATAGCGTCCACTGAGAATACAAGAATACATCACTTATTTATAGCTAAACGTATAAATATCAATATGAGAAGTCAAACTTGACGTGTTCGTTTCGTGTAGGCAAGCCACTATTTTGAGATTGACTTTTAGGTAGAATAATATTAAGGATTTGGCAACATTTCCTGTAAGAAGATTATAATGTCAAAATATTAAAATGTAAAAAAGTCATCCAGCTTCCAACTTTAGCAAATAGCAAATATCAGCGAAGAGAACACAGTGTCAAAACACTTCGTTCTTCACTTTACGCTCATATTAGAGATGTTATGTACTCAACG
>JAATLQ010021798.1:27081-37150 GCA_013421005.1 Heliconius erato x Heliconius himera
TTGCTAGAGTGAGGAAGTGGAAATAAATAATCTCCCCGAGTGAGATTTGAACTCATGAGCCATAAGGGGCCGTTCAAGTATTACGTAAGCACTGTAAGGGGGCGGGGGGGTCTTGGGTTTGCTTATTTTTGATGACATGGGGGGTGGGGGTCTATATGGGGATGGGTCTAGCTAGTAATTACGTAAGCAGAAGTTATTTATTTTTTCATATATATTATGGCTATATTTGGTAGACGTATGTATGGTAGACGATATATCTATTAGTTTTATAATCTATATATATATAAAAGGACATGTACCTGACTGACTGAGGTAAGATGCACGCACAGCCGTAACTGCTGTGCGTAGAAACATGAAATTTATGCAGATGTTTATTTTTATAATCTGGACATCCACTAAGAAAGGATTTTGAAAAATTTTAAGCCTAAAGAGATGAAATTGGGGTTGAAAGTTTGTATGGAAAAAAAAATAAATCGCCACAGATTTTTATAAAATTTGAAATTTAGACTCTTGACAACGTGCCATTCCCGCTAAATAGATATAATCTCTATATATAATAAGACAGTAAAAATATTTTGTCTGTACATTTAGTAATTTTTACTGAAATGTATAGAGGGACACTTAAAAAAAAATAGAAAGCAAAAAGATTTTTTTTGAATTTCTTGTCTGTCCGTCTGTCGACATATTTTTGTCCGTATTTTTCTCTGAAAGTACTGAACCGATTTACTTGAAAACCACCAATTGCTTTGTTTTAATTCAACTTAACTACTAAAGTCTAGTTCATCAAAATCGGTTCATTAAAAAAAAAGTTATCGTCATTTGAATGAACTCAAGGCATTAGTTTGCCTGCGAAGTAACATTCGCAATAGCAATATAGCAATTCCTGGCTAAAGAATGACATTCGAAACGTCTTAATAATATGACTGTTGATAAAAATATATATTTTTGAAGTACTATTATACAATATTTTAAACAATAAAGTAAACAACATTGAATTGTTAGTGGAGATTACCTTCATAAATCATACCATTTAAGTTGAAATCGTAATAAATTGAACACAGAGATAAAGAACGATTTGATCTTCAAAGAGATATAGAAAAAAATAGATAGATTTTTTGGTTCGTTCGTTCGTTTGAAATAAATCTATATAAAAATGCCTAAAAACATCTTTTCTACTACTTCTTCTCTTCTACTCTGTAATAACTACATATTTACCAATTGTACATTTAGCTAATAATATGTGTAACTAATTTAAAAACTGTACAGGAGTTAATATGCAAACATTACAGTTATTTTACAAAGAATATTATGAATCATTACCCAAATCCATAATTTTATATTTAAGACTGTTTCTGAAGCAGTACATTAAATTATTAAGTGACATCAGCACATTTAATAGACCTTTAAAAAACATAACATAGGTAAAACGAACGTAATGTTACAAAAATATATACATATAATAAATAATTAGCTTTATGTATATTTTATGAATATCAAATATCAACATTGGTCATATTTTTTAGTTCGAAATAATCAAAAATTCTTATAGAAGTTACGATAATGTCGTAAAAAAAACATATTAGAATATTACAGTTTAAAGTAATAAAAAAGTCATATTAGAAATCACTAGAGTTGTCAATCAATTCTGCTTATTAAATCAATAATCATGTATTTTAAGCGGGCGAAGCCGTGGGCGGGCCGCTAGTATTTTAATATATTATTATATACTAGTGGGCACGCGCAGCTTCGTCCGTGTATTTGCCCCCTTAGGGGTGAATTCTTAAAAATCATGAAACACGTGTTCAATGAAATATTTTTAAGAGTCTGAATTTCAAATTTTATAAAAATCGGTGCCTAAAATATTAATCTGTCCAAATTTCACGTTTCTACTATCAGGGGTTGCGGATGTGCGTGCGTCTTACCTCAGTCAGTGGGAACATGTCCTTTTATGTAATTATGTAGATACAAACAAAATATCAAAAAAAAATACCTTAAAAAAAAAATGTCAATGTTTACGTAAGCATTGGGGGAGGGGGTAAGAGGATTGCTTATTTTTGATGACATAGGGGAGGGGGGGTCAATAATTGCAAAAAAACTGCTTACGTAATACTTGAACGGCCCCTAACCATCGCCTTCACTATTAGACCCCCCACTGCGCAACAACGGTTATGCTCACATAAATTCTGCATTTCACGAAAATGTTGGACAGAACTTAGTGATGAGTCACATTGTTCTCCACTTCACACCTATTCAGAGATTGCATGCCGGATGCTACTTATGCTGCCTTTAGATAATGCAGATCATGAAAATACTTACGTATATAATTCTGTTTCTTTGAAATGGATTTGAACCGAGAATAACTCGGACACTTGCAAACAGCTCACTATAATGTAATTCGAAGCTTAATAAAAGTTAATTTATTTTATCTTTATAATTAAGTTGAGGCCAGTCGTGGCGTATAGACAGAAGCGTGCGACTGTAAGCGCGGCAGGTTTAGTGTTCTCGGTTCTCACTCGAGGAAATGAAATATTTAGCATTTCCATTTTCACGTTCTGATAACGAGGCAAAGCGTGGCGTTGAGTTCCGCTGAAAGTAGGTAACCAAAGTGTCTTAGGTATGGAGTGTCTTAACACTAGGTTCGTGGATTCCATCTGCCTATCCTGCTATATGCGGGATGAAGCGAGAAGCTAAAAGAAAATGTAACCGCGAAATCTTTCTAATTATTTTGTATCCTTGCTAAAATTAATTTGAAATTTAGTAGCAACTGAATATTGCACTTAAAACTTATTGATACAAACGACGATACTTTACAACAACATGACCCATCTTTAAAATATAAACATCCTTCTTTAAAGTAGATGAAATTTACATCTTATCTTGGCGTGATAAAATTGAGAATAGTCTCTGGTGCCTCACTGGACGTGTCATTGACCGTCAGATTGAAATAGAAACAAAATTCGTATAGTATATCTATTGCTCATATTTTGTATCTTATTAACAAGATGAACTTAAATCGAAATTCACTTGAAATGCTCGTTCAAATAAAAAGAGGTTTTATAACCGAAACGAGGCTTTTGGTTTGTTTTGGTCCGAAAAACCTGGATTTTTAGCCAAAAAATACCCGGCGCTGCGATTTTGCATTTTAGAGGATAACGAACTTAAGAAAAATATTATTTTCATACGTTGACTGACCTATCGTTTAAACTTTTGAGCGACTTTGTTTTGTATGTCGGGTCAATGAAAGCGATCCATTCTGATACATATGATGTTTGTTGTAAACAAATGGTGAGATATCATGTTGTGGCTTGTTTAAGTAAATAGTAGCTTTTCCGCTATAACAATAAAGTATTTAATATTTTTTAAAAAATAAAAAATTAAATCAGTTTCACGCTGTATCCCGCACACAGCAGGGTAGGCAGAGGGAACCTAGTGTTAAGACACTCCGTTCCCCACTTTCTGCCGAATTCTGGAGGCATTGCGTGTTGAGTGGCAGAACTCAACGCCGCGCTTAGCCTCGACACCAGAGCGAAGAAAATGGAAATATAAATTTAAGTAAATATTTCATCTCCTCGAGTGGGGATCGAACCCATAACCAGTCGGTTTTGCAGTCACACTTCGTGCCGCTGAGCACGACTGGCCTCAAAATAATAATATTTTTATATGAAGATAAAAATCGTTTTCATTTTTAATATTTTTATTTTAGGAATTTCTTCATGAGAGATCATTTATGTTGGTGTATTTAGCTTTGCCTTTTTGTTTAGGATTTATGATATCCTATAAAGAAAAATAATTATAGAGAGATTTTTTAATAAACCGAAATAAAATATTATAATAGTAAACATGATTTAGGGAAGCAGTAGGAAGAGGGAACCTGGGAATCTTTCTTCTTAATTCTGAAGACATTGGGTGTTGAGTGGCGTAACTCAACACCGCTTTACCTCGTTACCAAATCGACGATATGAAAATATTTAATATTACATATCTTCGAGTGGGAATCGAACCCACAGCCTGTCGTCCTGAGCACGCTTGTGCTCCAGCGCCACGACTGCCCTCTCGTCGCGATTAAATTAGTTGTTTATAAAGCTTTACTTAGTAACTTCATCTTCTGTCTATCATCAATACATATAATTTTATCCGTTGCATCGATTTGCATCATAATGCAAGCCAATATCCCGATACATGACGTCTTATCACCAATATCTCTTGCTTCCAACGTTTGCGCGTGTTTTTTTTTATATAATTAGAATATAGACCTCGTAGGGTGGCGTCATGCCAACTTGGGCGATCAGTTTATTGTTTACCGCGCTCCGGCATTATCGCCTTGGCTTCTTTTTAAAAAATATATAGGTTTTCAAGAATATTAAGATCTTTTTTTAATTTGCAAAAAAATCCTTGGTTTTTTTTGGGTTTCTTGCCGCCCAACTTTTTGTTTTTGTGTGTCAATGATCTTGAAGTTGCAATGTCAAATTGTATTAATCAAAACAATGTTTACTTTCACATTTAAAGGTTGATCGTGGACCTTTGAACTTGGGACTTTTTTTGTGTGTATTTTGTGAATGATGAATATTTTACGGACTTTTTACGCGTCTATTGTGACATAAGCTGTTTTTTTTTTAATTAATATTGACATCCGATTTCGTTACAACAAAGCGGAAACTAAGACAAGTGTAAGTGTAACAATGAGCGGTGTCGACAGATTCACGTTGCCGACGCAGGGCGACGCCGTGCTGGAGCTATGGAGGTCGAAGATGGCGGAGGGAGTGCTCTCCTACACTCACTTCCAGGACTACTGGCGCGTCATCGTGCCGAGGATATATTCGCCACAGCCGAACCGGACTTGCTTGGGTAAGCGTTTATCACTAATACTGAATATTTTAACAGTTATACTAATTATTTTATCATTTATATTAATTTTTAATGTGCTGCTATGAAATCGAACCGGACTTTGCAAATTTTTATTATTAGCAATTGGTGCACTTAATGTTGCTGTATTTGCAATGGTTGTGGGTTCGATTCCCGCTCGAAGGATTGTTTGCTGCGGGGAGAGTGGTGAGCTTAACACAAAAAGAGGAATGCGGCAAGATAAAAAAATACTTACATATTTATATAGAGGTCTATACATAATAGTTTCAAGTATTTCTTCTTTATTAGTAAGTATATGTTTATTTACTTAGGAAATTTTGAATTAATAAGCTTATGATAGAGTTTATTTTTATTCTTTTTTCACTATCGTATTATCTGCAGAAGAAGTAGGTGGTAGCTTTCCAGTACTATAATATTTTTAGAAAACATTTTTATTTTTACTCGTACACCAAAGTGCGAAAACAAACCAATGATCTACATTAATAGATGCTGCCGAGATGCCTTCATAGAAAATAGAAACAAGGCCTCATTGCCATCGTTATGTTATATATAACTTAGCCTAAATTTTTTAACGACAGAAGAAATTATTTATTTTTGGTTATAGGATAATGAAAGCATTTGCTATTATATGTTATGATTATAGCTTATAAGTTAGGGTTAAATGAAAACGAGAAATGTCGTAGCGAATGGAAAAGCGTCTGGCTGTGAAAGAGAAGGTCGTGGATTCGAGTCCCACTCGTGGAAATGACTATACTTCCTGATAGATAAAGCGTGGCGTTGATGTCCGCTACTTAACACTCTATGTCTCTAAAATTGAGCAGAAAATAGGGAATGGAGTGTCTTAACATTAGATTTCTTTTATATTATTTGGCATTTTTTTCAAACAATTTAAAAATAACTTTTTTTAATTTATTTCAGACTGGTCATTCGACGAAGACTTAGGCTACAAACTCTTAATTCAGCCTCTAGAACAGTTTATATGGGGATCCGAGGATAGCACCGTGCCACAGCGTCCGCGACGCTCCACGCTATGTGGGCGGGTGTTCAGACAGGGCGAGCCGGCCTACAGCTGCAGGGAGTGCGGTAAGTTAAAGTCGGGAAATATATAAGATCAAAGCGCGGTGTTGAGTTCCGCCGTTTTACATGTAAAGTGACGAATTCAGGCGAGGAATGGATTGTTGTGACATTAGATGTCCTCGCACTTTTCCATACGGATGGATAACTATGGAACTGAAAAAAGTTTTAAATAATTTTGTGCTAAATGTGTGGGTTTGTTTGCCACATGAAGAAGTGCTGATTTTTTCTTTTTTATTATAGGACAAAATGTATAGTATGGCTGCATTTCTCGTATTTGTAAACAAAAGACGTTGAAGTCGTTAATTTTCATTATATAGCTCATTTTGAAAGTGAATAACTACTTTTTTATACAAAGAAAGTCTTTTTTTCAGGTATGGACAACACGTGCGTGCTATGCGTGGAGTGTTTCAAAGTGTCTCCCCACAGACACCACAAGTACAAGATGGGGCAGTCGGGGGGCGGGGGGTGCTGCGACTGCGGGGACACGGAGGCGTGGAAGAAGGATCCCTTCTGTGAATTACATGCTGTATGTATATTATTATTGTTTTTTTCGTTTTACATTGTATCCCGCATCTGGCAGGGTAAGTAGAGTTAAGTTTTAAGACACTCTTTTTCTTTCGCACAATTTTCAATACATTGTATTGAGAGCGGAGCTCAACGCCGCGCTTTGTCTTTTTACTAGAGTAAAGAAATTAAAATATTTGATTCCTGTGAGTATCGAACTCATAATTATGCAGTTAGACGCTGTGATAGCTTCTTGGAATATATGTTATATTATAGTTTTCTTTATTATTGTTTGATTATCTACATTTTAAAAGATATGCTAGCATATTCAAATACTAGATAATCAAATACTTTCAATATAAACTAAGAGGTAAAGAGAAAAGAATAATTAAAATTGAATACTAGTACTGGTGTAGATTGCGTACATTGAGTATGCTTGCAATAATAGTGTTAGGTTAGGTTAAACTATATTCTTTCTTTGTGATTTCTTACTATAAGTATAAATCTATGTATGTAATTCTTTATACCATGAATTATATTTATATTTTCAGGCGGCAGGCAATTCAGAACACCCTCAAGCTAGCTTCAGCCCAGAAGTAATAGAGAAGTTGAAGATAGTTGCGTCGGTCTGTCTGTCTCACTGCTTCCAGCTGCTGACGCACGACCACGCGCCCGGCCTGCCTCACGAACTCATGTCAGTATTTGTGATCACATCACGTCACGTCATGTGGCAGAACCTCAAAATGCTGATTTTAACAAAGAATATTGATTTTAACAAATATACATATATCTATGAGACCTTCGTGCCGCAGTAGCACAGCGTCTGATTGTAAACGCGACGGTTATGAATTTAAGCCTTACTAGAGAAAATGAATTATTTTTATTTCATCTGGCAACAAGACAAAGCTTGGCGTTGAGTTCCGCCACTCAACAAGTCTTGAAAAGTGGACAGCAATGAGGGAACGGATATTTTAAATTTAAGTAAAAATATATAACGGTCAATGTTTGGACAGCATTCCTTAAGGCAGTACATTTCGATAATTAACTAGCGAGTTTATCTAAAATTAAAATGAATATCTTAATAGTACAAATTGTTATATCTCAAATGGCGTAGTATTTTTTTTATAAAGCAAGAATTAATATATTTTTTACTTAGTATTATAACTAACGTTATTTATTTATTTTCAGATTAAAAGATGCTGAAAGGGGTCTATTACAAATATTAGATCAACCCGATTGCTATTGTACAGTGCTCTACAATGATGAAACTCATACGTTTGAACAGGTAATACAATCTTTTAAATATAAAGAAAAAAAATTATTACATCTTAACTTCATGAAGTATTATATAAATACTATAGAAAAGAAAATATTTAGGACATATAAATCTGAACGTAGCGGGATTTGAACCAACGGCTATTGGAAAATTCGAGGCATTCGTCGCCAATGAGTTAAAAATATAAAAAAAGACTATTAAGATAGCTTACGTAATAAGTAATTAGAAAATGTTACATAAAATTACAAAATTATTTTTTTCTTTTATGTAATTTTTTATTATATGTATTTTTTTAATACATAAAACAGCAGTCGCTATAAAATTAACCAATATCAGTGCACTTGTTTACAAGGCCAACTGATGTCACATTAAAGCAACATGGCGTCCAGCGCTTTCGTTTAATACATTTTTGTGGCCCTACTTACATGTTCATTTACTTTGTTGCATACTTAATTACTTACTTACTTCACCCCCAGGTGATAACGACCCTGAACCGCGTGATGAAGTGCAGTCACCGCGACTCGGTGGAGCTGGTGAGCCTCATCGACCGCGAGGGTCGCGCGCTCGTCAAGTGCAACTCCTTCCAGCTGTGCGACAAGCTCAAGACCGATATTGAGATGTGAGTACAATACTTGCTTAAAAAAATAAGATTAATACAATTGCATGATAGAGTGAAATAGTAATTCATTAAATGCTGTATATGAAGACAATCATTTAAGAAGAATTTATATATTGCAGGTTCACATCTCGGCACGGTCCAGCTCTCAAAGTGTTGGTGATGCACGCGCACGTCATCGCGCACCAGACCTTCGCTATGAAACTTCTTAATTGGTAAGTGGAAAATTTTTTTTTATCTTAAATAATATGTGGAAATTATATAAAATGTATATTTGCTGTTAGACAATTCTAAATAAAAATATTCGTCGTCGTTTTTAGGCCGCCATTACGCATTTATTTTAAGTGTAGCCATGCAATTAAACGTAACTTGTAAACTTTGAGTGCAGTAAAATGCTTATTATTATTGTTATTATATTATAATTTCGGTAAATATGATCCCCACAGGTTTAAGCCAAGTGTTTTTTCCCAGGCTTCAAAACTTGGTGTCGAACGAGCAAGCCCTGCGCCAGGCGGTGGGGCAGGTGGCGCTGGCGGAGGAGGGCGGCGTGGCGGCGCGCGTGGTGCAGAACGACTGCAAGATGTGGAAGGCGGCGCGCACCGCCTGGCATCGCCTGCTCATCGTCACCACGCTCATGGACTACTCCACCAAGAGGGCCATGGCCATACTGTTTACCAAGAATTATGGTGACCACGTTAACTTACTAACAAATAACACTGTTGTAATCATAATACTTTCTAGTTTAATTATATGTCTAATCTACATATTTTTTACAATTTGGTTAAAATAGATGAACTTTGGATTCCACTTCTTCTTCTACGTCTGTTCCATACATATATACCATACATATATACAGTACCTCGAATGTTGACAAAAATACAAGAGCCTATTGCTTTTATAGGAAAAATGTGTAAAATTGAAAAAATATATATATTACAAGAAAACTTTATATATTGAAAATGTATTAAGCTTTCCCTTCACACAGTTTTCAGTCATGTATTCAATGAATAATGAATATAAATTTAATAATGATATATACTATTATGTATCGCAGGTTCAATTCTCAAGGACTTCATCCGCGACGACCACGACCACTCGTTCTCGATCTCGTCGCTGTCCGTGCAGCTCTACACCACGCCCACTCTGGCCCACCACCTGATCGCCAAACACGATGCCTTGTTTGTGGTCATGAATACTTTTGTTAGCGAGTGTAATAGACGGTGTAATGCTGAGGTGAGTGTAAATGTACTATAGCTAATTCAATGTATTCATTTGTGATTCTTTCATAATCATTATAAGAAAAAAAAATAATATTAATTAAATAATTTCCTTGTGTGGGAATCGAACCCATAACCTGTCGCGCTCACAGTCGCACTTGTTGTTTGTGCTGTTGAGCCACGACTGGCCTCAAACTATTAAATAATTAACAATAACCTATTAAAGAACACAATTATTAAAGAAAATAATGAGTTCATAGATAAACTACTAAAACAATATTTGATATCCCCAGGGCCGTCTAGAATTCGATCGCAACCACGTCTCAACGGGGTTCAAACGTGCCCAATTCATCTTATACGATGTAAAGTACTTATTAGGATCCGTACCCACTACCTTCGACGATGACCTCAGGAAGGGTTTCTTGCATGGACTGTCTTTAATGTTGAACCTGTTGGTCATGATGCAGGGGATGGACTCTGTTGTTAGACAGGTGAGCTCTCTGTGGGAATATAAGA
>JAATLQ010021798.1:37250-81188 GCA_013421005.1 Heliconius erato x Heliconius himera
ATATATATATATATATATATATATATATATATATATATATATATATATATATATATATATATATGTAAAATTCAAATATTAATGAAATTAATATCAGTGAATAATTAACGAACGAAAGTATTCCCGGAAAATAGGAAGAAAATGTTAAATGAAATATCTTATATCTATTCTAGTATCAAAAGGCTAGTGCTTAATATTATAAGACAAATTATTGGATTGTTTGGTTTTCAAGGGACTAAAATGATTTCGCTTTACAACATATATATATATATATTGTGAGTCAGTATTTTTTTACTTAAGTCATGAGTGGGAACGAATGATTACTGTCGCCCCACCGCAAAAGACTATCTCCAAAAATATATTGTATAAGTTTTGAATATATTGCATTACAATATTAATCGTTTCTTTTTATATCATGCATCTTTATGCAGGTAGTGAAGGGACACCCTAGTGCTAAAAAAATGTTCTTCACATAAAATTAAATAAATAAATTTATTCTTCTCTTTACATACCATCTAATTTTTGAGACATTGCGTGGCGGAAATGACATGTTGTCCTTAACGACGTGACGTTCAATACATGTGTCGGTGCGCAGGTGGGGCAGCACATGGAGTACGAGCCGGAGTGGGAGTCGGCCTTCAACCTGCACGTGAAGCTGGCGCACAGCATCACGCTGGCGCTGGAGTGGTGCAGCGCCGAGCGCGCGCTGGCCGCCGCCGCCTACCGCATGGCGCTGCGCCGCCACGCCGACGTGTGCGCGCGCGCGCTGCACGAGCTGCGCGAGCTGGGCGGCCAGAGCGCGTCCGTGCTACCCTACGACGTGTCCAAGGAGCCCGTGTCGGTGCACCGCCCGCTGTCGCGCTTCATAGCCGGCCTGCACTTGCAGCTGCAGCGCCACGGCCTGTCCTACCACAGTAGGGAATTCGATAGGCAGGACCCGCCTAAACCTACGCCCGAGGAGCTTATTGGTTAGTTCATGTATTTAGTTTTTTTTACTTCATTCTGTATTCATAAATTCCTTTGAATCCCAATTAAAACAACATCTTTTATTTATATAGTGGCTTACTTTTATAACTTTACTTCATCTTATATAGTAAAGCCTTATTTTCTTTTTGTTTCTCTTGATACTTATCATATAAGTAGTAATATGTAATAATTATATAGCATATATGTAGCTCAAGATAGAGCTCAGTGGCGTGCCATCGGAGAGACCTATGTCCAGCAGTGGACTAGAACAGGCTGATAATGATGATAATGATGCTGATTTAATTGTTATTTTATAGATATATTTATGTTTATTTATGTATATGTGGTATACATGACATATACTTTTTATTTTTTTTTAATATTTATTATTACAATTTTTTTTCTCAATTTCACTGCACTGTCTTTTGTGTCTAGCTACTTTGCACTTATCCACTTCCACGACTTCGCTGGAAGAGATCTCTTCTAAAAATAAATCTAATGTTGTGACTGAAATTTTGAAATATATGTTTTATTATATATGAATTTATTGAAATAAAAAATCTTATCTCACATATATCAGAGTATGTAAAGGGAACCTAATGCTAAAACACTTCCTACCCCATGCACAGACCAAATGTACAATATATTTCGTGTTAAATGGTGCAACTAAACGCCGTTCGTTGTCCAACCGGAAAATATTGAATATTTTATTCCCTTGAATGGGAATCGAACCCACAACTGTCGTCGCACGCTTGTGCCACTGTGCCATGACGGTCTCCACTAATTATTGTAATTTATTTTATGTTATGAGTAATAATTATTACAATTGAATTTGTATAAATACAGAACCAGTGCTCCGTACGACGGCGATGATAGCTCAAGTGCACGCGGGGATGTGGCGTCGTAACGGATTCGCATTACTAAATCAATTATATTTCTATCACAACGTAAAATGCCGGGCTGAGATGTTTGATCGAGACGTTGTTATGTTACAGGTATGGAATCGTTGTTGTTATTTATTATGTAATAGCTTTCTGGCTACGGCTCTATCGTCGTGGTCAATTCACGCTGTATCCCACACACAACAGGGTAGGCAGAGGGAACCTAGTGTTGAGACTCTCCGTTCCCCACTTTCTGCCGAATTCTGGAGGCATCGCGTGTTGAGTGGCAGAACTCAACACCGTGCTTTGCCTCGACACCAGAGCGAAGAAATGGAAATATAAATTTAATAAAATATTTCTTCTTGAGTGGGGATCGAATTCACAACCAGCCGATCTTACAGTCACTTTTTGTGCCCCTGCGCCACGAATTGCCACGCCACAGTTGAATAGAAAAGTGACATAATTTAAAAAAAAAAAAATTTTACAGCCTTTTAAGTTTAAAATTTTACCAATTTTGTTTTTATCTGTTTAATATAAATATATAAATATTATATATATAATCTTGAAGGTATTTATTTATAGCAAGAAATAACTTTCTTCTTTTTAAATTAAATTTGTTGTGGGGAGAGTGTGACCCTGACTACTGATACAGTGGGTTACATTGAAACGATTAATGTCATGTTATTATATAGCCTATTATAGCATTTCTCAATAAATGTATGTAATGTAATAAACTAAACAAACTTTTTAATTTTACAACATTAGTATAGATTACTTCCAAGTTGAGTTCAATATAGTAGTCCAAAATCTAAGACTACTATATTAAACTCAAAATATATTGTTATTTCATGAGGCTATTTTTATTTAACTTGATGATTCAAAATTATTGTATAAAGCAATATCGTTAACATTAAGTTACATAAAAATTTCAGTATTGTAAATATAATCACAATATATCAAAAGTACAATATATCAGAAGAGATTGCAAAGAACTGTTTTACTATATAATTATTTCTATTGAAATTAAAATAAATGACTGTTTTATATATTGCTATTCTTTTTTTAAGAATTTGAAACATATTATGTTGTTATTGGCTACAGCGCTTTTTAAGAGTTGCGGGTTCGAATCCCGCTTTACCTCTAAAAAAATATTTAGAAAGAATTAACAACACATTTAAAAACTTATTTGTTATATTTTTTTTTATACATTATGCATATTTCTTTACATACAGATCGGAGCATCGTTAATAGAGAGCAATGAATTCATAATTCACGTGCTCAATAAATTCGGTCTTCTCGAATGGGCGTCCGCTGACTTTGAACAGCGACCCATCGAAGATGACACGCTGAGGCACACAATCAGCATGGTGGAAGAGTTCTTGAGATTACTCATTACTAGTGAGTGATTGTTTTTCATTATTTCTTTTATTGTATTGTTTTGGATTTTAAGTGTTAAAATATTGGAAGGTATTGTATCTTATTTCTTAGCTGATTATGTATTGCAAAAGGATATTAATATTGTTTCTAATTCAAATTTATTGTATATCATTTGTGATATAATAATATATATCAATTATATTCCTTGAGCTCAGTGTGAGTAATATGACGGTTGTGGGTTCGATGCCCATCCGGGTAAATTAAATATTTTCATTTCCTCGTTCTGGTAACAAGACAAAACGCGTTGTGCACTTTGCCACTCAAAACGCAATTGTTTTCAAAATTTGATAGTGCACGGTAAACAGAGTGTCTCTCCACTGGATTTCCTCTACCTACCCTGCTATAAACGGGAAACAACGTGAAGCTAAAAAAAACCGCAAAATATTAATATACATTTTGTTTACAGTTGTGGGTTCTCGATATGTTCCCGGAGTAGGTGAGGTGACTAATGAAGATCGTACTAAAAAGGAGATTACACAGTTGCTGTGCGTCAAACCTATGCCTCATTCGGAGTTAAATAGGTAAATATTTAAAAAAATATATATTGATTATCAATAAGATTTCTATACACACGTTAAGCATTTTTAATGGCTTGTCAGTATAAGAGTAATATATTGTTCGACGTAAAACTACAGTGGGGCCAATAGTGGCGCAGGAACACAAGCGTGTTGTGAGCTCGATTTCCAGTCGAGAAAATGAGATATTTAATATTTTAATTTTTTCGCTTTGGTGTTGAAGTAAAGCGCCGCGTTGAGTTCGCCCTAACACCCAATGCCTCCAGTATTCGAAGGAGAATGGTAAACGGAGTGTCTGAACACTAGATTCCTCTGCCTACCCTACTGTCTGCGGGATACAGCATAAAGCTAAAAAAAAGATATATGTTTTATTAAGTCAGCTGAAACTTATAATGTAAAGAAGACAGGAAGAAGATATTATTAACGCTTCTTCATTTTACTTAATTATATTAAGAGAGATATTAAAGAGATATTAAGTGCTGGGAATCTTAATGCAATAAAACAATTCAATGTCAGCTGTCATGGAAGATTTATGAGAAAGAATATGATTTTTACAATTTCTGTCTATGCGTCTGTACACGATAATCTGAGAAACGGCTTAACCGATTTAAATGAAGTTTTCCCTATAGTATTTTGGTAAATTTCTCTTAACATTTAATGTCTATTTAATTTCAATATGTTCATAAATAAATAACAAAGCTATATGAATTTAAAATATTTTGTTCGACTAAATTACTACAATTTTTTTATTGAATTAGTTGATACTTATAGATAATTTTCAATGTAAAGACATTGTGTTTAATGTATTAACGTTATTAAAATACAAAAGTAATTTAGATTAGTAAATAAATAATTGTGTAATTCAACCGGACGAATCTGTGAGCGGCGGCGTTCGTTTAGAATATTAGTGGTGCGAGGGTCTCAAGTAAACCCGAACCTACATGTGTTCAGACACTTCTTAATTGCTTTTTCTATTTGTTTACACATTTTAATATATGACATATTGTATACTCCACAGATCATTACCCGAAGATCAATTGCACGAAACGGGCCTCGAAGCCGTGATCCACGAGGTCGCCGACTTCGTCAAACCGACCACTGGCAACAATCGTGGCGTTTACAAACTGAAACCTCATTTGTATGATGAATACGACACATTCTTCTATCACTATACGAGGGAAGATCTTTCTAGAAGTGAGGAAGAACAGAGGAATAGGAGGAAAAATGCTGGTTAGTGTTGAGTTTTTTTTAAACTTTTAGCGTTCTGTACTAATAAAATATAGGACTTAAAGAATTTAAAGGACCAAATATTGAGTTTGAAATTGTTGTGAAATTACTGTCTTAGTCTACGGTGCTTTGGAGCTTAGAAATAAATAATCTTCAAAATAAACGCAATCACAGACCCTTTATAGTCCTTTTTTTTATCGTATGAAGTGCTTTGCGTAATAAAAACTTCTCGTTGACCTAGAATTATTAATAAGTGTAAAAAAACTACATACACAATAGAAAAATATGTATACAGCTACAAATGTATATTGGTCGTTACATATCCGAACTATATTATTTTATATCATCTATGCATATACGAGGCTAGTCGTGGCGCAGCGGCACAAAGTGTGACTGTAAAACCAACTAGTTGTGGGTTCGATCCCCACTCGAGGAGATGAAATATTTACTTAAATTTATATTTCCATTTTTTCGCTCTGGTGTCGAGGCAAAGCGCGGCGTTGAGTTCTGCTACTCAACACAAAGTTATGATGTTTGTAATTTTATAATCTGTATTTTGCACAATTCCCAGGATTACCGGAATGTTGTCCACCGCCGCCATTGCCCAAACTGGCGGCCCCCTTCCGTCTCCTAGCCAGCTTGTTGCAAAGCGATGCAGCGCTGCACGTGCTGCGCTGCGTGCTAGAACGAGCGCTGGATTTACGTGCAAGGTCCTTTTCGGAGCCCCAAGTGCATAAGGTGCCTTAGTCTTATTTTTAATTTAGTTTATAATATTCTTGTACCTAGGTTAACAGCCCTGTTCAGACTTTTAGCCACGTAGTTACAAATTTCAAAGCCATGAGTGCTTCATGTGATCCAGTGCAGGAAAAAGAGCGCTGTGGCGCTGTATGTCTTTTTCGAGCTCCAAGTGCATAATATCTTAGATTTTGTTTCGTTTTAATTTGGCCTTAGTGTCATATTAATACTATTGTGTTGGCATTTACCAGATGTGTATTAGATAAGATTTATAAAATTCAAACTTATTTTTAAATATTGAAGGCAGTACTGCAAAATCATAGCTCCTCATATTTGGTATTATGATATAAATCTTATCAATTCTGTACATTTTTTTGTGTGAAATAATTTACGTACTTACTATACCATTTAGCTTCTTGATTTTATATTATTAAAATGCCAACGGAACAAAACATGTAAAGCGTTAATAGACACTGGGAGTTGGGTCAAAAAATCATCATTGTCTCAAGTAATAATTACATTGTTAAAATTCTACTTTAATGCAATAACACCACACAATTAACAATAATAAATGTTCTTTAATCAGGCACTCCACCTAATCGGCTATGCGCTGCGAGACGAAGAGAGCGGTCACTACGAGTTCTTAGCGTTTGCGGAGAGTGCGGCGCGTTGTGGACTACTGGCGTTGTTATCGCGCCTCGCCGCCAGCCCGCGCGTGGACGCCCACAGAGCCCTCGCCAAGTGGCTGTTGGCTAGGATGAGGTACACTACCCATAAGGCATATGGAGTGCCTTGCCCCTACGCTAACTTTTTACCTTATTTACTATATACTAATATGGGGTTTCACCATGTTTATTTATATCACATATAATTAATCTATTTTTCTATATTATAGAAAACTGCTGGGAGAGGGTGAAGGCGATGCAGGCGACATTGAGAATATGGAAACGGATCAGGAGGAAAAATCACCCGCCGATGAAAGTGCTGGTATGCATTATTTTAATTTAATCTTTACTTAGTTTTATTATTTGTTATTAGATTTAATTAAGGTACTTGAAATTGTGGGATTTAATGTTTGGAATTTTTATTCTATTTATGTGTTGTAGTTGAGATCACAACGTCTGCCTCTAAATGCGATAGCTGTGCGCTCAGTACTCGGGTTTGTGAATTGTGTTCTCCCTCTTTCGGGAATAAGACAATGCGGAGCGTTGAGTTTCTCCACTCATCTAGCAATATCCCGAAAATTGTCCGGTGTGTGGGAAACGGAGTGTTTTAACTCTGGACTCTGCCTGACCTGTTTTATTTGAGATAAAGCGCGAACCTATAAAATAACTTGTTTGACGTGAATTGTAATTGTTTTTAGAAAAAGCACGTCGTGCCAAGTTAGCAGCGGAGAGACGTGCTAAATTGTTGGCACAAATGACGACACAGATGAATAACTTTATATCGAACAACTCCACGTTGTTCCAGGAAACTAAAACTGAGGTGTGTAATGTATATATTTTATTTATTATGTGGAGCAAAGTGGTTGTAGAACTAAATCTTGTTTGGAGTGGGATTTTGTTTATATTATATAAACACTCGCGACTTACACGCGACTTTACTTTGTTAAATTTATGATTATTAATAATCAGATTACAAAAAACTTTCCATATAATGCATGTATGTATTTAAGCTTAAGCGGGGGAAGTATGAATTTAACGTTTTCAGATAAATGAACTATACATCACAAAAGTAATTTTCTATGAGACTCTTAAACTCGCGGACTAATACATAAATACTCTCGGACTAATCGCGTATATGTTATATCACATTTTTGGAAACCCTACGTTTTGTACATTTGGCAGTAGTTGACTGATTGACTGATTGAAATACCACCAACAATTTTTAAACTATCTCTTCTAATTCCCAAGTTTCTTGTAGAATGAAGGAAATGATTGTGTGGTGTAGTTAGTGGGTTTGAGAATTGTAATTTTTTTGCAAGGTAGTTTCAAAGAGGTGACATAAAGAAATAAATTGGTGTGTGCAGGTGACGGAGGAGGAGGAGCGCCAGGACCTGGTGCAGCTGTACCGCGGCGCGGCGCTGGGCGTGTGGGGCGGCGGCGTGGCCGACGCGCCGCGCGTGTGCATCATGTGCCAGGAGGAGGTCAGACAGCTGTTGCTAAGGAAGTCTTAAACTTCGTACCGAGAGAATGTACATCTGTCGGCGTGTCTGTCAAAGCTGTGTTTTTTTTATTTTGAGGCAGTTTAACTACTAGAGAACGATTTTTTTCTGAGGCCACGCGACTGGTTTTGAGTTTGATACCCATCCGAAGAAATGAAATATTTTCTTAAATTTATATTTTCATTTCTTCGCTCTGGTCTCGAGGCAAAGCACGGCGTCAAGTTACACCACTTAACACGCAATGCCTTCAGAATTCGGCAGAAACTGGGGTACAGAGTGTCTTAACACTAAACTCCCTCTGCCTTCCCTGCTGTGTGCGGGATACAGCGTGAAGCTAATAATAATCTTCGCTTTAGTGCTGTGGGAAAACCCGGCTGGCTTTGAGTTTTGCCACTCAATATGCAATGCCTCCAGAATTTGACAAATTTTTTTGTTAATTTTACCATTTATTCTCTCCACGTAATATACCGTAATGTTTTCCTACCTTCCTCTTGCCCCCTTTCTAAACTTTAACATAACACCAGTTTTGATAACTTAGTCACAATTATTACACTACTAGTCATTTAATTTTGTTTGGAACAAATTATAACAAACAATGTTCGAGAAATTCCCAATAAAATTAAATTAAAAATAATTAACAACTCTAACGATTTTAGCAACTTATCCCCCTTATTTACATTCCAGGCACGAGTAGAAGCCCGCTCGGAACCGCTAGTCCTAGTCGCGTTCGTTCAACATTCAAGCGTACTGAGTCGTACTCGCGCAGAGGGTACGAGTGGTACAGCCGGAGCAGGGGACACAGCTGAAGCGGGGGGTACAGGTGAAAGTAGGTCGGCGTGGCATCGTCCAGGACTCGGCGCTCAACCACACGTGTCGTGTTGCGGACACGCCTTACATGCAAGATGTTGGCGGAAGTATGTGGATAATGTGTTGGATAAGGAGAAGTTGAGGTGAGCGGTGATTTGTATTTATAGTTTTTTATATGTTATGTGAAAATGATTTTGAAGCCGTCATGGCCCAACGGCACTGCGTACTAATTGTAAATGCGACGGTTGTCGTTTGGATTCCCACTCAGGGTAATTAATTATTCTCGTTTCTTCGTACTGGTAGCAAGAAACAACGAGATGTTGAGTACCGCCACTCGACATATAATAACTTGAAAATTGGGCGGAAAGCGTGAATCTATTTTACTACTAACTTCCCTCTGCCTACCCTGCTTCACAAACCATAACTTTACAAATCTCTTACAGACCTTACCGAATCCGTCAGCCAGCTGCCTTTGACGTGGAAAAGAAAGAGTACTTATGTCCACTATGCGAGCGTCTCTGCAACACAGCGTTACCACTGTTACCAGCGCCCCCATTGTGCTCCCGACCACCGCCACCACTACCACAGTACACCTACCACGCTGCTGTTGAACTAGTTCTCAAATTGAAACATCAGGTGCCTTTTGAAATATATATCTCTATATAATTAATTATCTCTGCAATATAATATTCCCACTGTTACTAGCGCCCCCATTGTGCTCGCGGCCATCACCGCCACTACTAACTTAGTACTACGCTACTATTACACTACTACTCAAGTTGAAACATTAGGTGTGGTTGAAGTTGTTTGTTTCTTTATTTTTCTTGTAATTTTCCTTTTTGTAATCGTGTATAATTGAATTTACATTATTTACTTGAAGCCACATTCATTATATTTAGTCACCTTCATGTAAATCACTAAATATAATGATTGTGGCGTGGACTATCGTGGCACAGTGGTACAGTGTTTGACTGTAAATGTGTACTGGATTTGTTCACTATTTGGAATAATGTATTATTTACGTGCCCCGCTCTGAGACAAAGTGTGGCGGTGTTCTCTAACACCCACCTGGAGACCAAGACGTCTTAGTATTAGGTTATTTCTGACTGGCTATATTCGGGATAAAAAGTGAATATATATATATATTTTTATGTAATATATAGCATGCATATTTTAAATAAGCTTACTAATATGGGTAGCCTGCAAGAGCTATTTACGAAAAGTGGCTGTTACACTAAAATTTATATATTTATAATTTTTTTTTTTCATTTAGGTATGCGCAGAAACAGTTCACGAGTGCACAGAATTCTGTGAAGAGTTACATTGTCAAGCTCGAGCTCGAAGTGTCGACGCGGTCTCCTCGGACCCCGAAGACGATACACCTTCAGAGCCTGACGCCTACGTGGCCACCCACGCTGAAACTCTCCTACCTAGTGACTTCCTGGCACACTTCCCTGGACACCAGCCCGCTGCAGACCAGTATCATGATATGCTGAAGATGCTCATCGAGGACTTTGCCAAGGTTAGTGAGAGGAACTGAACTTCTGGATATATTTGTATCTATTTGTGTTTTTTATATATGCTGGTTAAAATATTGTAATTCCATGTATTGTTTAATTGTACTGACGATTTTTTTAATGAATAGAAACAAGTTGAAAACTGTTCAATTTTAATCGGGTTGTAAATATCAATATACATTCCTACGCAGACGAAGTCGCAAGTATAGCTAGTCTTATATAATTTTGTATAATACATAATTGCCATTCCAGATGCTTCCAGGCGTATGTGGACTACCTGACTCCGGTGGCATGGTGGCCATCGCTACCCTATACCGGGCAACCTCCTACACTGTATTAAGTACAAACGCAGTACTCCAAGCGGAACAGCGACCGTTACTCGGTGACCTACCATCGCGACACAGAGATGCATTACAAGCGTTGATACGATTAGCTGCTGTGATACCAGCCACGTGGCCCACCCCCACGCATATAGCTCACCACGCCTTGAGTACTCTAAGTACTTTAGAAAAAACGTCGCCATTATCCCATGAAGTATTCGGAACTTTGGTTTCATTAGTTTTGTCCATACCGTCTCTGTTTTGCAAAACGGCAGGTCCGGCCAGGCCGACTCATCTAGCGAGACAAATTACTATAGAGGCCTTCAGAGCTTTGTTAACAAGGATTCTGATAACAATTGATGTATCATCTTACACTGGACAGCCTATGGAGGGCACCCTGAAAGCAGATATCGAGAACCTATTGCCAATAATGAAAGAACTAAGGCGGGGGAAATTAGATATAGAAAATCTAAACGCTACGCAAATATGGGACGTCGTGAAACAAAATTGCCACAATTTCTTAAGAAGTTGCTGTCTGTTTTACCACTTTTTGAGTGATATCCAACCGCCTAGAGAATTGACAATAGTTGGAGGCGACACGTGGGACACTATGTGCAGCTACCTGGACTTGCCTAACAGTTTTGTTGAGTTAATAGACAATTTATATGCAAGAAAAAAAGCTGCGGCCTGGTCTGAAATGTCCAACGAATGGTTTGAAGGGCAGATTTTACCCCAACTGGTGATAGAACCTACTGAACCACCGAGATTGATAGCTTTGCCGGAAGATTATTCGGAATTAATGAACATTGTATCAGATTTCTCCTGTCCCAATTCGGAGAGAGATGACAGTAAGAATCCTACTATGTGTTTGGTTTGTGGACAGATTATTTGTTCGCAGAGCTATTGTTGCCAGACTGAAATACGTAAGGTTAGTTAGTGGTTTGATTTATTAATGGTTTTCTAAAGATATCTGAAACAATCCATATTTGTTTTAACTTGTAATGGATGAATAATATAAATTTCTCTTGTTCTGTCATCAAATATAATTTTTATTAATAAGCCGCTCCAATATTTATTGTTTATTAGATGAGCTCACAATCAAGTCAGTCAGTGTATGTATATACATATGACGTGTATACATATATGCGTATGTACATGCCCTTTAAACTCAAAAAATAAGTCTATTAGCATATCAAAATTATAAGGCAATAAATTAAATTATGAATGACGCCGTACACAGTGCCAACGGCACGGCTTTGAGTTCTCCCATTTAATCAACAGTGTTTCGAATTCGTTCGAAAGTATATAACAGAGTGTCTTGAAACAAAATTCTTGCAGCCTATGAGAGCAGATACGACTGATTAAACCGAACATATCAGTTACATACATTCTTATATAAATTCCAGGTAAATTCCCGCACAGGCACAGAAGTAGTAGGCGCAGTGGTCGCCCACGCACTACACTGCGGCGCCGGCGCAGGTGCATTCTTACGTGTTCGAGAATGTGAACTGTTACTGCTAGCAGCACCTGCAAGAGGGACGATGCAGCCTGCACCTTATTTAGACTCCTATGGGGAGACAGACCAGGTGAGGAAAATGCTTGTTTTGTTGGTCAAAGTTAGTAGGTAAAATGAATGGGGAGTTCTGCCGAACAATTTAAATAACGCGCAAAAATTAAAAGGCAGGTAATAGTTAGGATGTCGTGGTGAGATTGAAGATGAACTCAGCAGGGGCTTCTTGGGCACGTCGAACGAATGAGTGACGAAAGAATGCCAAAAAAGATTTATGATGGTAAAGGGAGCGGTAAGAGAGGTAGGGGGAGACCTTGGTTGACCTTCGAAAACACAGTATCAAAGATATGCTTCACTCAACACCCAAGTGTCCTAACACTAAGTTTTCTCTGCATACCCTACTATGCGGGAAAATGCGTGAAACTATCTTTTTTTTATTATGTAAACTATATGTTTTATTATGTAACACCATTCTAACATTTACGATTTAATAAAATTTATTTATTTTTCTATTGAATATTCCAGGGTTTACGCAGAGGAAATCCACTCCACCTTTGCCCATCGCAATACGAACAATTACGAATGCTATGGTTGAGTCACGGAATACACGAGAAAATAGCACGAGGCCTCGACACCAACATGCTAGTTACTACCGCGTGGCAGAACATGTGAAGATATGCACATGTGTAAACAAGCATGTAGAAATACGATCGTTAATGTCTAACAGCATGTGCTATCCCGACTATGAAGGATGTTGTGCACGACATGCGAAAACATAGAATTTGAGAAATGTCATGAACATGCAACATGTGAAAATATTGAAAATGTAGAGTAAATATTATATAATATACTTAATGTTTTGTCTGTTATTTTACTAATATTTGATTATTGTAAATTGCGTATATATTTTGTATGTATGTATGTTTGTTTGTTTGTAATTTTTTTTCGGTCTAACGTGTGGTTTGAATGTAAATTGGATACGATATGATTATCGCAGGCGATCTCTTCATATTAAAGGTTATAAGGATTATCGCACGCTAACTTTAATGTTATAATGTTAATGTTGGATATGAAATATACATCTGATTTTCACATTAAATTACCAAGTAATAAATCTAAATAATATAACACTTTGTATAATAATAATAATTAATATATTAATAATGTGCGATGATCCTCGTCGATGGAACTGTGATAGGCCGCGCCGGTACTGTCGAAGATAGTATGTAGATCGTTATAGTATTAATTATTATTTTTAGTAAATATGTCTTAAAAAACGTTTCTTAAGAAAGAAAGAGACAGGTAGATTGATATTAACTTCTATCTCGCTTTTATATAATACGTTAAAGCGTGGTTCATTTGCCATTTCGTTTTTTCAAAAGTATTAAAGCGAGACGGAAGATAGATCGTTTATAAAATTAATTATTGATGATTATGTTACTTTCACCAAATAAATGTATGTATAAGCAGCTTTATTAAATTTAACGTCTACTCTTTGGTAATTGTTGCACAGATAATAAAAGTAATAAATAATATGTAATAGTTTTAGATAAAACGATATTAAAATTTGTCTCGTAGCTATTTTCGGGCCGCCGATTTGAAGGCTGTGCTTAGGAATTTAATTCGTCTTTAATAATCGATATTACTATATAAATACAGCGTAAACTCTATACATCGTCACTCGATCTAAAGAGGAAGGCCCTAAACCGTCGAAATCACAATCAAAATTGGCTTAGGTTCTTTTCGATACTGGACATCATAGGCACTCACTCTCAGTACCGTCATACGAGTATGTCATGGCCCAACTCCTCATTACATTGTAAAAGTGCATTCCTTTCAGAGTCGTTATATAAAGTTTATACTGTAAATATATTATTTACGTATTCAATCGTGACTAAACTATGACTACGGCTTGTTTATTTCGTCAATTTAAAATCGATTACAAATCGATGTTTTTTTATATCGATTATTCTATAATCGCAGAGCTAGTTACGGTTTCAGGGTTGTATGAAGTTTGAATATTAAATGTTATTTATATTTCAATTTTCATCGACTTAACTCATTGTTATATTAGAGTACGCACAATATAGAAATTTTTAATAATTTTGTAATTTGTCTCAAAGTAAATATATTTATATTTAATATACTTCAATTCTCATACTGTATATATTTTTATCAATTCTGATTACATTTGTTGTATTAAAATGTAACATATAATAAATTTAATAAAGCGGTTAAATTTGGAGTTAAACTTATATATTATATACTGATGAGGCACGGCCTTAGCTTCTGCCACTATAACAAGCAATGTCTTGAAAAGTGGAGTGTCTTGTCACCAAATTCTTTGGCTATTGATCGTTTCATGAAATATTTTTATGAATATTTTTACTTAGAGACAACACATTTTGTGTTTGTAGTTAATATTGATTTGTGTAATTTATTTTTTAATATATTAATAATAGTTAATCGTAATTTTATTTATAATTTTGTTTGTAACTAAAGATAATTTTCAATACTGGAAGCCGTTTTAATTACCTGCATTCTTATTACAAAAACTTTTATTTTTTAATTTTAATAAAAGGTGTTGGTGTTCAATTTCCATTCATATATTTTGTTTAATTAACATCTAAAATTGATATTTTAATAAAATGAATAAAGTAAATATAAGTTTCTGCTAAATAGCAGCTTTTTTATATTTAGAAGAAAGAAGAAAAATAAAAATATAACTCATAGAATTTTTATATTGTGTATAAATGTTTCTAAAATTTTAACGTAACGAGACTCGAACCCGGGTCTTTTCCCGTTCAAGAGGCGCGATTTTGAGTTTTACTAGTAATTTTGTTTTGTTTCTAATAATTTTCTCGCCTTCGTGTGTGAATAACACTGAAAATTCTCAAAATAGACAAATGCAGGTAATGAAATAAGTTTCCCGTATTTTATTTGTTAAAAATATCCAATAAATACGAGTGTTATAACAAGGCTTTATATAAAACTTAATTGTAACATAATTTAATGAATTTCCTCTACTATACATTATATAATTTATATGGATTTGTCGGCGTGTTTCGCTATACAATATATTTTTAATAATGTTTCTAACAGTAAGTCTTTTAGTTTTCACAGTTTTTACACATTTAAAAAAAAACAATTTTAGCAGGGTTAACAGCGTTTGTTTTCATATACGAATATACACTTTAGAATACTGATGTTTTAAACACTACAGTAGTCTATAGTCAAGGGTAGATTGAAATGGCATTATTCTATTAGTTGATACAAATATTATATCAGCTTCATACACATGTATCCAGCTCACAGCATGGTATGCAGAGGGAACCTAGTGTTAAGACACTCCGTTCTCCATTTTCCGCCGAATCCTGGAGGCATTTTTTTTATATTATGTCAAGGTACCGCCAATGATTTCTTAGTTTCCTCGCGTAGTTAATTTACGCGGTTAATTCGCTTAAAATAATATGCTTCTAATAAGCTGAGTCGCTTGGGACCAGTTAGTTCTTGTTTATTAAATATGCTGTGTTTACTGAAGTGGGTATTATAAAGCTTTATATTGTTATATCACAGAGAACGATGTAAATAATAATTAAAAAACTAAAAAAAATATGTTTTTTAATATATAATACGCAGTTTTTATTTTTGATTCCTGTAAAATTTTTGCATACATTGTCAAAGCAATTGTCACCACGAAATGTTGTTTTTTAAATAATTGCGAGCCAATATTCTTATTTTTTTTCGTAACTTATATTTTTATATATCATATTATATAAATGTATATTTTCCTAATAATCGTTTATAGGTTATGCCATTTTTCTTATATAACTGTGTATTATCTAATGTTTATTATATAGTTTGTTTGTAACTCTTTCAATGTATATACGTATTTTGTTTGTGCAATTAAATACTAAATTTTATCTTTTGTGTGATTTTTATGATCTAATATAGAATAGTAACAATAGGAGGTTGTACAAAGAAAATTGAAATTAAAGTCTTTAATGATCTTTACTTGGTTTTATTAGAGACTACTGTCCCACTGTCCTCACTCATACGTTAAAAATCTATAACTGTTCATTTAATCGCCATATAAAAGTCAATCGCTAACTGTTGGTCATGGACCAGATTCATATATACATAAAGAAATACAGCAATGAAACATTGAAGCTATATTTCATATAAATTTATCGTTAAAAATCTTAATAGGTAAAAATCTTTTAAAATTTAATTATTAAGATTAAATAAAATGTAGTTTTGTATAAATTATGAAAAATAAATTTAAAATTTCAGTAAAATATTTTAACCAAAATGGAATTCATATTTCTCAAAAATACGTCACATTGACCCCGACGTGATTTGAACACGCAACCTTCTGATCTGGAGTCAGACGCGCTACCGTTGCGCCACGGAGTCGGTGAGAGTATAACTGAAATATTTAATCTAGATTCAATGCTGCGCGCGTGATTCATATTTAAGATTACCATATCATTATTATAAATGTAATAAAGACAGTTTGAGGCCGGTCGTGGCGCAGGGGCACAAAGTGTGACTGTAAAACCGACTGGTTGTGGGTTCGATCCCCACTCGAGGAGATGAAATATTTACTTAAATTTATATTTTCATTTCTTCGCTCTGGTGTCGAGGTTAAGCGCGGCGTTGAGTTCTGCCACTCAACACGCAATGCCTCCAGAATTCGGCAGAAAGTGGGGAACGGAGTGTCTTAACACTAGGTTCCCTCTGCCTACCCTGCTGTGTGCGGGATACAGCGTGAAGCTAATTTAATTTTTAATTTTTAATAAAGTTCAAGATATACTTTAGAAAATTAAACAATAAACGAACAATATCATTTTAAGCCATCAAAACACAGTTGAGGTCAGTCGTGGCGCAGAGACACAAGCGACCGATTGTGGGTTCGATTCCCAGTTAAGAAAATGAAATAATGAATATTTTCATTTTCTCGCTTTGGTAACGAGGCAAAGCACGGCGTAGACCGCCGTCACTCACAGTTGGAAAGTGTTTAAGTGTCAAAGGTTTTTTTGCATGAGCTCGCGGTGACCTCGTGAAAAGAATCACTGTTTATTTATAAGGCTTAAGCTATTTTTATTTCAAGAACAGACTCTAGCTTCAAGCTTTTTAATATTATTATTAACCTAGATTATTTTCGTATTCTAATAACATTGTCAGTTTAAAGACAATATCTATATATTAAAAATTAAAATAAAGATATTTCAATAATAATATACATACTTATACATATAAAAAGTAAGCTTCTTCGTTGTATTCCTCTAAGGAAAGTATTGGTATATATGACTAAGAAAAAAAAATCTTTTATATGCTAACCTAAATTTTATTTTTGTACTTTTTCAGATTCTCGCTTAATAATCACATATATTGGGGTAGGCAGAGGGAACCAAAAAAGAAGTAATATTAAGATACTCCGTTACCCACTTCCCGCCGAATTTTTGAGGCATTGTGTTTTGAGTGGCGGAACTTGAAGCCGCGCTTTGCCTAGTTACAAGGGCAAAGAAATTAAAATATTCATAAATAATAACTCGTCTCCGCGAATGGAAATCGAACCTACAACCACTGCCCCTGTTCATCGATCTATAAGATGTTGTCACGCCAACAAATACAAAGTTGTACTGTTAAAATATATTATTTATATATAGTGTATTCATATTACAAGTTTAAAAAAAATAAAACAAATTAATATGTAACAATTTCTTTATTTATCTCATTCACTGTAAGCTTACCAATTTTTTAACATTCATACTAAATGATTACAAAAAAATATATTGAAAATAAAAGATAATGACAAAAAAGCCAATAGTTAAAAGATATATAAGTTAGTTCTCATTAAAATGATGAAAACCAAAATATATTGTCTGTTAGCATTTCTTGTGATATATTATAATATTTAGATTTATATTTCGTCATTTCTACTATTTGGTAAATACAATGAAAGAAACTAAAGTACATGATAATAATATAATTTAATATTCATGATATGTTTCGGTAGGTATAGTATGGTTATATTTTTTTATAAAAAAAAATATAAGCACACATTTTATAAAATTATTATACAAAAAATGTCACAAAACTAATTAATCTTATAAAGCAGTTGCTAAATTCCAAAATTCTTCATTTTTCTCTGTAAAATAAAATTAAAATGTGATGTTACGGATAGAAGATATACAGGTAAAAGTATAAAGTACCTACTATATAAATAAAATCTAATAACATACTACTATGAGTTCTTGTATCACATTTGCTAGCTGCCTATGAATGATGTGCTTAAAATTACGAACATTTCCACTAAAATCTTAAAAAAACTAAAATTTCTTTTGTCTTGGTCCTATATTTTTATTAAAACATTTCTTGTTTTAATAAAAATATATTGGCAAGACACTCATAATTTAAAACAAGAGATCAATAACTAACTTAATACTACTTTATAATAACATGCAAGACAATAACTGGTGGAAGAAATTATAAAATATAAAACTATTAGTTTAACATATACATCAATAATTATTAAACATATAAAAAATATAAGTGTGTTACAATAATTAAAAATTGTAAAAATAATAATTCAAATTCTATTACAAAATAAGAATACTATTTTGATCAATTAAAAACGTTATAAAATTATTGTTGGTACGAATGATCAAAAAGTATTTATAATTAAAATTAATCTTACATTCATTCTAAACATTACATTTTATATATCATAACATATTCTTATACAGGTGTACTTCGATCGAGGGTGATCTTCACAGATAGTGATTTAAGTCACTAGTTCCCAAATAGTCAGTAATTTCCAAATACAGTTGATATTTATATAAATATGGAGTTTTATTAATATTTATATAAATATGGAGTTTTGAGAACAGTGGATCGAGGAGACATTCTGTATAATTACATTGTTCATAAGTTTACAATATGCATCATTTATAACACTTTTTGTACTTATTTAGTTTATGTATCTACTCTAGCGTCATTCTATCACTATCTAACTAACACACTTGGCACTTTATTTTATTATATACGAGTAAGTAGTTGTTATAATAATACATGAGTAATTTTAGGTAACTTCATCTTTTTTGATGACATCACCTTGGGGCAAGATGTGGCGTAAGAAGAATGTTACACTGTTAAAATATTTTTTTAAAAACTAAACAGACAACTCGAAAAGAGCTAGAGAAATGGCTGAATATATTTTCTGGAATAATGGTTTAATCTCTTTCAAGCAAAATAAAATATAGTAGTACAGATAGCAAAAAACAGAATAATTTGTTTCCATTTCTATAATAATCGTTGCAAAAAGCATTTTATAAAATAACACAAAATATATCTAAACCATGGTATACTATGTATATAAGTTGACGTTAGTCGTTATGTATCACTTACACCACTTTGCACTGATAGCCTCACGTTAATACGAAATGTTTGTATTTACAAACATTTAGTTACTTATATATTTTTATTTATCTTAATAATGACTTACCCTGTTTTAGGGGAAAAGAATTTGAAAAAATATTTTGTATTACATATTTGACAGGATAAAATTGATTTAAATTTTAAGCAACATTCATTTGTTTATGAATTATTTAATTTGATATAATATATTATGGAAAGAAAAAAATATTTCTAAATTTAGACATAAGCTTTTTTTAATGCCACTTTAACAGGATAATTAATTAACGTGAAGTGGATTAAGTTTTTCTTTTCCTTTAAAAATATTTATTTGCATTACAATGCCAAGCTACTATTTCTGAAATTCTTACTTCATTGTATATATTTTTTGTATTATATATTTAACAAATTTTGTCAATATAGGAATTTTGAATACAGCTTATGAATATTATTCAAAAGTCAAGTCCACAGCCTTTTTGTAATCTAGTAAGATGCTAAATATAATGATGTTATTTTTTTTATTTTAAATCTTCACGTTAAATCAAAGCACCGCCTATTTGAACTGCGGAACTTAACGCCGCGCTTATTAGCAGAACGAGAAAGTTATAATTATTAATTTCCCCAATTTAGGAATCATGCCACCATGGCCCCAATATATTATCTAGTGAAATTAAATTCATCATCATTTTTTTCGTATTGAATTTCACAATATTCAAAATCACAAGTTAAGGAATACTAGTTTAAAATAATATTAATTACATACATAAACATTGTACTTCAAATTTTCAGATATGGTTTTAGATGTAATGTATGCATTGCATCCATATGTACATATTTAAAGTCTTCTTCAACAAATATTAAGTCATGATTTCTTGAGTATGTCATAAAACTATTCGAAATACTTATAAGCTAACCAGTTTTATTTAAAACTAACAAATGGGTAACAAATGTATGAAAACAAACAATAAACGATATCATCTAGCTGCAAAGACAGGAGTCATTGTTAGTGTTTCTCTTGTGTCGTTGTAAGTTCACTAGTCCAGGACCACGTTCACCCTGGAAATGTTATAAAATAATTTTATTTGCTTTATAGTAATAAGATATATAATTTAAATATTTAATTTCAGTTTCGATATTGTCACATTTTGTTTAATGATGTTTACAAATAATGATTAATATATGTAAAGTAAGTAGTTAAAGTAAGCATTCTTTATCATTATTTAAAAAAAACACACACATTTTAAATGTAACTACGAATTTACAGTAGTAAATAATAAACCATTCAATAAAACTATTATGTTCTTACCTCAACACTTATGACGCGTAAAGGCTGTTTCGAGTACAACTTGTGTGCTAACGTCATGAAAATTGACTCCACATTATCACACTCGGAATCAAGCAGTGCTGATGTTTCGAATAACTGAAGATAAAAAAATGCATAATTTTAATGCAATTGGTAAAATTTTGGATTTAATTTAAAGATAAACCATTAATTTTTTATACCACGGCTTAAATGGCGATTTAAGCCAGATCGTAAAAACAGAAAATGTATATTAATTCTTCTTTTGTTTAAGACTTAAGTATTCTCCGTTTCTTAGGGAAATCAAAGTAACATAAGCACAAACATTCCACCATATAATTATTAAACCCACAAACTTTTTATTTATTTAATATTTTATCCAATATTAAAACGACAATCATAATAAAAGAAAACAAATTTCAGTAAAGTAAAAGTTTAGAAAAAAATCATTATTTATTAAACAGTTACTACTGTTTAATAAATAATGATTTTTTTTAAATAAAAAATAAAATTAAAAAATTTAGTGATTTCCTTGTAAATTTTAATTTTGTGCATTAACTAAAATATATTAATAATAAAATGGTATCCAATATAAAACACTAATGATAATATAATTTGAAAAAAAAAAAATCAGACAGTTATAAATCAGATGAGTTTATTTGTTTGAAAGCACTAATGTTAAGAACTACTGGTTCAAATTACAAAAACCTTTTTGTATTGGATAGTCTATTTAGTCAGGAAGGCTATAGGCTATATTACATCACATTAATAGTTTTAATGTAACCCACTATGCCTGTGGTATGTGTCATACACAACAAGAAGTTATTTCAATTTGACTATTGATGTGGAAAATGCCACAGGTAAAATAAAGTGTAAAATATCATACCGGCATCCCATATTTATCAGCCAGTCGTTGCGCATAAGTAGTAGCAAGACGGGACTCAGGAGTCCCACAGTCACATTTATTACCAACTAGCACTCTAGGAGCTTTCATGAGGCCATGTGATTCCACTTCTTGCATCCAACTGGCTATGGACTATGAAAAAAAAATATAATTAATATATAGAACAATGTACACACATAGCACTGATACATCAATTTTTTAACATTATGAAACTACCCTGTAATACTTAGTAAAATGTATTACAGAGACAAAATAAGCTTGGTTTATTATGTTTTCTAAAAAAGTAGTTTTCTTTACTAAGTGTGAAATGACATTTTAAAGTTATAAATAAAAAAAATACTCTATTCAATATATATGTTCATTATAAAAGAGAGCCCAGTGTTCAGTTCAGTTATTTAAAGACATTCATAATGTGGATGATACTACAATCATTTCCCAGAATAGAGAAAGGAGAGACTACATTTCTTAACCTTTCGTAGATTCACTGTGTAGGTTCCCACCCATTGCATGATAAGGTGACAGTGACTGGCAAAGCTGCTCTCTCTACCAACTCCAAATTCATGATGATTTTACTAAATGTAGCAATCTATAGATAAGTTTCCTACTACACCTATGTATAAATTAACTCTGATTCTGATCAATTGAATAAGTGAGACTTAAAGTGATAATTGTTACATTAAAGCATGCAAATCTCTACTGCCCACATATATGCATTACAGTATTTATTTTTTATTCATAATAATAATCTTACATGAAATGTTTCTGGTTTAGTCACATCATACACAATAACAACAGCATGGACATTTCTATAGTAATGTTGTACCATAGATTTACGGAATCTCTCTTGACCAGCTGTATCCCATAATTGTAACTGAAAAAAAGATGTTTTTTAAAGAAAACCGATTTTATTTTAATTTAGGAGCCTATAACATCCGTGTCAGAATGTAAAGAAAATGGGCGTCTAGAAAAATAATTTTAGATGATATCTAAATAAAATTTAAATGAAATTATTTGTACATTCAAACGATCATACAAGGTAAATAGATGATAAAAAATTCATGTAGGTTAGGAGAGTATGTAGTAAGTTAATCGGAAGAATCAATCGTTAAAACAAAAACTATTAAATATTGCAACTACTAGGCAAAAATAACACAAATATTTTTTTTCAGACATGTCCACGTAAGACTGCGTGGCATTTAAATAACTCTATAATTATAGAATAACTTTTTAATATAATTGTACATTATAGTTATTATTTTGTACCTTTATTTCCTCATTACGTATTCGTACTGTTCTTTCTCTGAAATCCACACCGATAGTAGCCTCTGATTTATCGAGGAATTGTCCTTCACAAAAACGATACGTGAGGCACGTTTTACCAACTCCCGAATCGCCTAAAACTATAATCTTGAAAACTTTTCTCTGTTTTAATCCAGGAACGACTTCATTTGATTCTGACATATTAGAAAAATGTGTAAAAGTTCATGAAAATTAAACTTAAAAGTCTCAAAAACATCAATATTTTGTTATCGTCCCTATGATAGGCTAATATGACAGTGACATTAGATCCTACAACTATAGCCATAACAAAAAAAAATAATACTTAGTAGATTTACTGACAGGACCTAGAAATATTTTTATTGCAAATTTTAATATAACTACTTAATAAAACTGGAAGTAACATAGTTTTATTCAAAACTTTGATTTATCTTCTGAATATGTTTATGAATATAAAATTGTACTAATATTATATTTTTATAATGTAAATCTATATGTACTTCAGGTCTTAGGATCTGAATTTCGCACAGGAGCCAGCTAGTAAGTAATATATGTTATTAGCTACGCTATAATTGCTTGCATGTGTTCTCATTTGTTGGTGTCTTTCACGGTAACCACGAGAAGGTCAGAGCTCTTCTAGATCAACCTCCCAAAGCCCGGTGATGCTGTAGAGGCCAATAGGGCCAATAGTATACTGCTCATTCGAAAAAGATAATTGCTTGCGAATTATTCTGAGCCACTGAACTGGGACATGTTGTGTCTTTTGGTAAAGGAAGAATAAATTACACTCATATTTAAATGTGACAATAATAATATTAAAATTATAAATCAGCAAGAGAAAATTACTGTATCGAGTTCCATGCTTTTAACGCATAAAAATGTAGGTATACACAAATTGACATGCTCTATTGAGACAGAAATTGCTTCTATTATGAGGGCCTCTGTATAATAATCTTAAAACAATGATTTCTTTTAAGCAATAACATTTACAGTCATACGCTAATCTACTACGATACGGGCTTCAAATAAATAATGTAAATTCTAAGGACAATATATTTTTTAAAGTAACAAAACTACATAGTTTCGTTACTTTTAATTATTTTCAGTCATAACAATAATTAAACTTTAACTAAAAATATCAATATTTTTCAAGTTCCAATAAAAAAAATAATATAAATGCAGACAAAAACACTTTTTTAACTATATGTTATATTAAAAACTTTACTTACATTATTTTTATGCCATATAAACAATAATTAAAATCAGCAAAAATTTAGTAGGTTTATTGGTATTGATCATGGTAACATTCAAGTAATAGAGATTGGATTTTTTCTTATACTGCCCACCCAGTAGACTAGTAGTTTTTTGGGAATGTCGGATGTCGATTGACGAAGAGGGTTTTAGACTATTTTGTGGCTTTAACTATCAAAAATTTTGCAAACTCTGCCTAGTATCTTTTCGTGTTTGATATATTTAAAATTTAAATGAATAATATGATGTACTGGTAACCGTTAATTGTTGAAAATATCCAAAATTTTAATATTTTCTAACCTCTCGATCTGTGCTATCTTAATTGCTTGTAATTATTGATAGAATAATTAAGATCGTCATAAATGAAAGTGTTGTTTACGTTTTTCAAAGTTCACGGTGTGTTTCGTGTTTCGAGTGCGATTGGAGGCGGCAGCGGTGCGTGAATATGTGAATCAAACGAAAAATGTGTTTGTTTCTGTGTAATTTAATTAAAAAGTGTTTTTGTGGTGTTGATTGGATGTTGCGGTAGGATTGCCATGTCCAGACTCGTGGACTATTTCGTAATAGTGGGCTTCGACCACGAGAAAGAAAGTAAGTACTACTATAACAAAATTTTACGTGGAGTAGTTGAGGTAACACATATTTACAGTGTAATAAAATGTATATCAACACATACAAATCGATATAAATTCAAGCTATTTTTATGAACATTTCATAATTGGATTATCTAAACTGAAGCTAATAAGAAAATTATGAAAAATCACAACAAGGTTGTGTATATTTAAAAATAGTGATTTTTAATATAATATTACATTTACCGTTTTAATTTACCGTAAATATATGAATGTCAGTGTATAAACTTGCTTTGCCTCAGGCAATGGCTAAATTATAGACTTTGCAATTTGCTCAGGTCATCAACATCAGGCCTCATATCTAAAATGAAATCTAAATTGCATTCACATTTTTATATATTTTATGACAAATAAACTGTTATTGTTATTTAATTATACTTTTGTTGACTTGTTTCTTATGTTTATGTTCATTAGTTATACTACTAAGAAATACTAAGAACAGAATACCTATCTGAATTATTGAAAAAAAAGTCTTATTGTGACATAATTTCTAGTTTTTATAATTAAAAAAAACTTTTAGCTTGTAAAATTTATTAAATAAAAAAGGAAAAAATTAAGTAATCATTTTATTTATTTATTCAAATTTTAAATTGAAATGAATAATCATTATTAATTTAAATATTAGTTTCTCCAACATAATATTGAGTGTAAATTTATAACCAAATGGCGTCATGGTTACAGTCAGAAACAATCTAGTACTTTTAAATTAATGCCTAATTCATACAGCCTTGAATCTATTTATGGATCATATTGATTCTGTTTCTAAAGAAATTGTTGAAATTTTGTAATCAAAATTAAACATAATTTATTTTTACTGCTTAAAATAGTATTATATTACATGGCTATCATGACAACATGGGAGAATATTTGACTGTAAATTCTTTGGTTTTGTTTCACTTCTCCATATAGACTAGACAAAGTGTGGCATTGAGTTCTGCCACTCATTATGGAATGTCATAAATTTTTTACTACATATACAGGGCATGGTGTAAAGATTTCAAATGAATTTAATGATATTTATTTTATATTCATATATTTTTGTTTGTTATGAGTTAAGACTGAGAATTTTATTATCAAGCTGTTTGTTTGTGGTGCGTGGAAGAAAATATTTTGTAGTATGTAGACATAATACAAAATATTTCCCCACTGAATGATTTTTAAATCTACAATCACCATATTTAAGTATGTGTGAGAGCTAGTTAAGACCTGTAAGTTGTCCCAACTGTGCCAGTGGGTCACAATTATTTTATACCAAACTGTGTATCTTGCTTTGTAGTTTTTTTTTATCCAAATTGAATAGGCCTGTATTGGCAAAACTCCATACCACTTTTTATCTTGCCAGAGCAAAAAATAAAAATACTTCATATAATATAAGCAAAGACTACCCAAGTTTACAATTGGCAACACATATAACATTTATAATACAGAAAAAAATATTAGCTATTATATATAACAATGAATGACTTTGGTTTTCAGTTTTTATTTACCTGACAGTATTCTGAGTCATTCATATTTTTAAAGTAAATGATACAATGCCTTACGTCATATTCTAATTACAGCATAAGCTTGTGAGAAATGCCTAAATAAATAGACAAAGAATTTTTTTTGTAGAAATACTTAACTATTTTATAAGAAGAAATATTTAAAAAAAAATAGCTTCATGTTTCATCCCTCATTTAGCATAATAGTTTCTGAAACTCAACTCCATACTCACTCATTAAAGGATATGAAAATATTGTATTTAATATTGTCCATTAGAATAATCATTTCTAGACATTTATTCACAAGTTATATATTTGATCTCTAATTTAGAGGGCATTTTATTTCAGTTTTGAGCTTGTCAGTTAAGCACAAAAGTCACTGTGCCAAAGTAACATTGTATGGAGAACACACAAATGAGTATTAGTTATATTTCTCCACTCTGATAGATAAAACTTCTCTTAAATCTATGTTCTCTTTTGCTTGCTATATGTCACATAGTAGGGTAACCAGAGGAAATTTAGAAACCCAGTTTTAAGACATTCTGTTTCCATTAAGATATTTCTGGTCCCCACCGGAGTTCCACCACTCAATCTTGCTTTGCCTCATTACCAGAGCAAGGAATAAAAAATTTAAGTACTTCATTCTCCCAAGTGGAAATCAAATCCATAACTGCGTTTTATTTGTACCCTGGTGTCCTTGCACCACAATGGTCTCTTATTGGAACTATGCAAATGAAAGTAATTAAACCTAACATAATTGATAAAGTTTTATTGTCGTTTTTATCTACTACCTGACTGCTGGGCATTGACCTTACAAATCTCAATATAATAGAAGGAATTGAGAAATGTTTATTTAGCAAAGGTTAGATATATTATCTCGAGTTTCAATCAATATTTTTGTTTACTTGATATTCTTAAATATTTCATTTATAGTTGTATTTTTGTAGTAAGGAAGTTGCTAATAGTTTTTTTGTTATTTTTTTATGTTGGAAAAATGTATAAGACTAAATTCACCCATTTTTATTTGTTTTATTTGTATAAAATATATGTTTCATTTTCATGTATACATATGTATATCATTCTATAGTAATAAAATTTTGCAATACCTCTTGGACCTTGATACATTTGCATACATATTTGAAACAATAATAATAATTTCTTCCTAGAATACGAGAGAGACAAAGAGTATGTTTCTTGAAAGAAAAATATTTTCCAAAATAGTTAGAAAAAGTAAAGTTAATTTTCGATACATTGTCTAGTAATGTTTGTTAGTAAACGATTACATATCGTATATACATATATTATAACTTTATATGAAACAAACACTAACTACACACAAACAAACGCTATTATAGCAAATCTATTTTCCTTTTTTTTAGCAGCTTCTTTAACTTAGTGTTAAAAAAACTCCATTCCCCACTTTCCGCCGAATTCTGGTTTGGTTTACGCTTTATCCCGCACGTAACAACGTCGACAGGGGGAACCTGGGTACCTAGTATAAAAACACTTCCGTTCCCCATAACTTTGTAATAATATAAAAATAAGCATAATATGATCTTCCTATTTAGTGACATAAACTAAAGGTCAATCGACCAATTTTATACTTAGCTAACAAACCTTAAGAATAATATCGTCTAGTATATCGCGATTACAGAATCCACCGGATACGCTGAGATATGGGTGTAGGTATTAGAAGTGCGTGTTACATCACACAGGATGGTAGTTAGTTGTAATCCAATATGGTTATGGCGTATATGTTTAAATGGATAACTTTATTAATAGAAGCTTTAATCTCGTTTAGGTGTGAACAAGGAAAAATGGAAATTTATATATATATATATATATATAGATTTCTTTAAAAAATAATATTTCTTAGGGAACGTAGCATTTAGCGTAACTTTGTACACCAGTTTCCGTAGAATTTTGAAGATATTGCTTGTTTAGTTGGGGAACTCAACGCCGCGCTTTATTTATCAGAGCGGGAGAATAAGTATTATTAATATAATAAGTTCCATGAGTGAGGATCGATCAGAACCGTCGCCTTTTCAGATGTTGTCCCACTGCACCATCCTGCGCCTGCTCCTCCTCAATATTTGATTACAGTTAGAAGATAAAATCTCAATATTAAAAAAAGTAAAGAATACGAATTAAATTTTTTCCTGCCTGTAATTATTAATTTACGCTTAAAACTTATTATGCATATTAAGATTAGACCAGTTTTACATGATTTCTATGGTCATTATTAATTAAATGTAACATAGTTTAGTATCTTGAAGGACCGACTTTCTCTTTTTGTTTTTAAAAACTGGTAAAACTTGATGATAGAAAAAAATAATTTGCATATCGAAAATGTCTTTTGATAACTAGTATATAATATATGTATACTAGTGACTTCACGTTTTATCCTGCATATAGCAGTGTTAGCAGGCATAGCAAACATGGTGTTAAGGCTGTGTTGCTTGGTGGTAAGGTGAAAGGCTTCCCCACGCACCGCTCAATTTTCAAGACATTGTGTGTTGAGTGGCGGAGTACAACGCCGCGTTTTGCCTTGATACTAAAGCGAAGAATGACTGGGAATCGAACCCCCCATAACCGTCACGTTTACAGTGAAACGTTTATAGGGAGATATTTATAATAAATAAACAAACTTGAATTTAGAGTGTTGTGATGGAAACTCGGGGACCTGCACGTTCGACCTCGAAATCCTGATAGTTTACTTGTCGACCTTCTACAGTTTAAAGGTGTAATATACGCCAATCTATACATTAGTTAGATGATTAGAGCGATCTTGGGATGCCGTTTTAATTCATACATTATAATGTATGAATGAAAGCGGCATCACAAGACCGATCTCAGAGTTGAGAGCAGTTTAGCAATACAAGCCTAAAGCTCAAATAAGAACAAGTGAATGCCATAGGCTTAAATTGGTTTTCTTTTAATTTCTGTCTACAATATTTTAGAAGTTTTTTTATATTGGTATATGGAATAAAAATTATGGAAACTATAACCCTAGTTTGTGTTTATAGTTATATCTCAACATTATGAAACGTGCGATAAAATCTGTCTAGACATTATTAAAAACCGCCATTATATGGTAATTTTATGCAATATGATGAAAGACAACAGACTCAATACAAATAACTGTGTAGTTTCTACATCCTTGAGGAAGTAAATAAATTAAATAATGCTCATCTTCCTTGACGATGTAAAACTGTGGTTTATAGTAAAATAGTATCTATACATCAAATATTGGTTCTATCAATACAGAATGAATACAGTTCAGCTGTACTTACTTATTTACATATACTATATTAACCTAATATTAAAATTTGTTTTGTTGAACGCGCGTATCTTATGAACTGGTTCGAATTGAAAAAAAAAGTTTATTATCACATGATTAGCGCTCGTGTTTTAATGTAACTATAAAAACGATCCTTAGTTTGGGGCCAGTCGTGGCGCAGGGGCACAAGCGTGTGATTGTGAACGCGACAGGTTGTGGGTTCGATTCCCACTAGAGGACATGAAATTTTCATTTCTTCGCGCGACGTTGAGGTCGCCACTTATCACGCAATGCTTCCAGTATTTAGTGGAAAGTGGGGAGAGAGGTGTTTTAACACTAGACTTCATCTGACTTCCCATTTACATGCAAAAAAGTAATTTCTAGTCAAGTAAGAAGTTAAAATATGGTCGGTATCGAATACCTAATACATATTTTTCAAATGACTATCATTCAAGGCGGTCGTCGGCGTCGTCACAGCGCCTGACTGTTGATGGGTCGACGACGTTGGTGGGTTCGTTCTCCACTATAGTGAATGAATAATGTTTAATTCGTCGCACTGGCAACAGGACAAAGCGCGGCGTTGAGTTTCCCCACTAAACATAATGTCACAAAAATTGATTCGTGCGTACGCTGCGTGGTAAACTATCCTGCTGTATGTGGGATACAGCGTGAAGCTATAAAAAGCTAGCTTGAAACTTCTATATACATATATATATACAGCGTGTTCCACGTTAACTCAGTTAAATACTTGTCGCCACACGGGAGTCGCATACGAGCATTCCGACAATTTCGAGCATGATACGAATATTTTATTAGCCCATTTATATTCAGTTGTGAATTTTAAACTAATTTTATGATAATAAGTATTTAGCTTGCCTTTGTATGCATGTTTCACAAATAGATGTTAAATGATGATGGTTTAGTCATATTTAATTTAATTTGTTAGTATATTTCCGTATTATATTGTAGTTTAAATTATTTATATACATATATGTTTATAGTATTTATTTATTAAGGCCATTTTCCGCCACCCACGTGACTTAATGTCAGGTTCCCTCTACCTACTCTGCTATATGACGTATACAGTGTGAAAATAAAAAAAATGGTAGTACCATTCAGAGCAACGCACCCCAGTAGACACTCATCTAACAAAGCATTTCTTCATAGACCAAAGAATTACCGTTTAAAATGTACAAAGCGGAACCAAAAACTGCCACTCGCTGAAACTTTCATGCAAAATGTTTTAGTTAAATTGTGTAATTAGAGTGCGAGTCCTTTGTTTCGGGTGTTTAAAAAGCATATTTAACTGAGATTTTTTTTTTTGTAAAGTCAACGACGACGTGGCTTTTAAACCTTCACTCGAAGAGGTTAATGGCTGTACTTTTTTTTTGGTTTTTGTTTGTAGTTTTTCAGTAGTTTGGTAAGGATGACTTGGTTAAATGTTTAATTGTAGCTTTAAATTTTCATTATTTTTTTATTATTGGGGGTGGGGCGTTGGTACAGCGTATGTAAACTAGGGGAATTAACTACTACTAATAGCAAGAAAAAGTGCGACGTTAAACTCTGCCAGTCAACACGCAATGTCTCGAAATTTGACCGCAAAGCCAAAAATCGCAAAAAAAATTATGAGGTCAGTCGTGACGCAGGAGCACATAGTGTGACTGTAAACGCGCCTGGTTGTGGCTTCGATCCCCGCTCAAGTATCGTCGTATCCTCACCAAATGAAATATTTATTTATATGTAGATTTTCATTTTCCGCGCTCTGGTGTTGAGGCAAAGCGCGGTTATGTGTTTCGCCATTCAATACGTAATGCCTCCAAAATTCAGCGGAAAGTGGAGAACGAAGTGAATTAACACTAGGTTCCCTCTGCCTAACTTGCTGTGTGCGGGATACAGTGTGAAACTGAATATATAACAAAAAATGTGAAAGCAAAAAATTTTAATAAACATAATCCTTTAAAAAAATTTGATGGCACTCCTCGTTAAATACATTGTAAAACATAAAACTCTTATCCTTGACATAGGAAGGTCGTGAAATAAAACGTGAGGTCGTGTATGCTTTAATATTTGTATTCGTGACGTAATTAAAATAGCGATGAGAACTACTGTGGGTCATTTGTTTGGATTTTTGTGCCTATGTTATTACTTCGCTAGTTGTGATTAAAAGAAATAGATTGGAATTGGCAAAAGAAATCTGGTGTTAAGACACTCCGTTTCTCGCTCTCTACCCAATTAACGAGACATTGTGTAGAGTGACAGGATTCAACGCTGCGCTTTGTCTTTTTATTTCTGAAATTTTATTCTTTTTTACGATGTATTTTGTGTTTCAGTGGTCAGAAGTTCATTGTACGTTATATTGATATTAACTTAAGTTCGAAATATATTTTTTTAAGTTTAATATTTAATTTTATTATATTTTATTTAGTATTAATAGCAATTTGAGGCTGACCGCCTGTATGATGAGTAATAAGTAGAAAATTATCACAAAAATTAAATGTTCGATATTACACAAATTACGCTAATTAATCGATTGTGATATTGAATTAAGATATAGATACGAGGGGTGATCCAAAAGTAATGATAAAATAGGTAAAATACAGTGTTTAAAGTTTATAAAGTAATTTATAATTGTAATTTTAATATGAACATTATTTTTGAATTTATACATAAGTAGTCTCCTAACAACTCAATACATTTTCTAAATCTAGGATTCCTTTTGAAAAAAAATATTTATCTTGACTCTCTCAAAATGTCTCCACAGCCGTCATCACTTCGCTATTGTCTTGAAATTTTGTGCCTCTGAGGTGTTCCTTAAGTCGAAAAAAGAGGTAAAAGTCGCTGGGGGCTAGCTCCAGCGAATAGGGTGGGTGTTCAAGCAGTTCGAATCCCGTTTCTTGAATCACAGCCATCGCAACTGCGGCTTTGTGAGCTGGAGCGTTGTCTTGGTGAAACAGCACTCCAGCTCGCAGTTTGCCGCGTCTTTTCTGCTTGATGGCCTCCCACAACCTTCTTTTGGTATAAGAGCCCGTAATTGTGGCTCCCCTTTCCAGGTATTCCACCATAATTATTCCTTCAGTGTCCCATGAAACGGGCGCCATAACCTTCCCAGCCGAACTTAACACTTTGTTTTCAATTTTCAAAGATAATTTCTTCGGCGTCGGTGAGGAGGCTCTCTTCCAAGTCATCGATTGTTTTGTTTCAGGATCGAAGTGATGGATCCAGGTCTCGTCCATGGTCACGAAACGTGCCAAAAAATATTGATCTGCTTGGAACTTTTCGAGATTCGCTCTCGAAATGTCGACTTGTTTTTTCTTTTGTTCGTCGGCTAACATTCTGGGTACCCAACGCGCGGAGACCTTTTTCATATGCAATTCGTTCACTAGGATCCTTTGAATGCTACAACATGAGATCCCTGTGACCTCAGCTACATGCCTAATGGTCAGTCTTCTGTCTGCCAATACAACATCTTCATCTTTTTTAACGTTGTCTTCAGTGAAGAACGTGGATGGGCGTCTTTCACGATGTTCGTCTTCAGTAGATATTCTACCCAACTTAAACACCTTGGCCCAGCATGCAACTGTGAAATAAGGAGGCGCAGAGTCCCTCAATGTTTCCACTTAGTCGCTACGTATGTCCTTGGTAGACATTTTTTTAAAACACAGGTACTTGATGACTGCTCTATTTTCGTTTTTCTCTATTTTGATGTTATCTTTTCTACGGTCCGTATTCAAATGAATGCACCTCCCGGAAATCTCTGACTGTAAACATGACGGTTATTGGAATGATTCCCATTCGGTTGATTTTCATTTCATCATCTTGAAAATTTGGCGTAAAGGTGGGGAAAGGATGGCAGGCAGTATGCGAGATGCATCATGAAGCAAGAAAATACCTATTAAAACTATTAAGGCATAATTGGCAAAAGCGCATTGTACACGAAATGTAGAGAACAGAGTGTCTTAACACTTAGGTTCTATATTTCTGCTCTCTCAAATTAAATGTAAATGAAACCAAGCACTCTCTCAATGTCTCGGTCATGGTTGTTGTACCTACTGTATATTACAAAATTGTGTCACGAAACGTGTGAACTTGGCCGTTACGTAAACATGGAAACATTAATACTAAGAATTTTTGTTTACTGGTTACAGTGTTGTGTTAGAAGAATTTTTAGCAAAATATTTGAACATAGTTTTGTATGTATTATGTACATAACTGCGGAACTCAATAAGTTCAAATCGAGATGCGTTTAGGTTTAATATTTTTTTGATTAATATATTCGTTCTAAGTAATTTACCAAGTTTTAAATTTAAAAGCTTTAATTTTAGTGAAATACGATTATAAATAGGCAGTTCTAGATTTTAAACTACTTTCGGCGACTTACTAAGAATATATTAAAATATTTTTTTTACACGCTATAATAAATTTGTATAATGTGTACTGTTTATATTTAATTCTTTCTTGTTAGTCAATAAAAACTAGTAAGACTTATTAATTATTTCTGAACAAAGTTACTGTCAAAATATCAAATTCTGAAGATTCTGGAGTAGCTCTTCACTGATTTTTTTTTACAAAATACATCGTTATTTGCTTACTTCATTTGCACAAATGAAATATAGTGTATTACATACATATACTAATATCACAACTACAATGTCTGTAATACCGAGAAGTAAATCGTATTTCAAGTGAAACTCCCACTGGGGGTTGCGGTTAATACTTCGAAGATATATGGCATCTTATGTTAAGACATTACATTATACGTAGCTTGATGTTTACAATTAAAAACATTAAAATACATATTATAGAGATAATTTGTCCTAATCTCTTCTTGATATACAAATTAACAAAAATGTGACTTTTATTTGTCTCAGATTAAGTAGAAATTAAGATAATCTACTAAGAAATAAATTCATTCAAAGATGTCTGTCAAAACAATAGTTGTTAATACATATCAGAAAGCGGATGTCAACGCCGCGCTTTATCCAATTTTAGTTGATTACAAATTAAATTTATTTTGGTTTAAATTAAAACAATTTCAACCTAAATTTTACCGCCCGGAATTATTTTTGAACCACTTCACAGGTTTATACGAATAATAGGTCACGGCCTTGCCCGAGAAGTCGTTACTGTCGTTGACACGCGGAATGTCTGACGAAGCGTCCGCTAATGAGCTAAACTTGCTTAAACAATCTGTGATATCTTTAGCCGCCGGTGATACATCGCAACGTATTAGGTAGAACTACATATGCGACGAAGTTATTTCTCAATTTGGTGATTTATTGATATTTATTTGTTTTTTTTATCGTCATGTATCCTGCAGGGGTAAGACCTAGTGTCGCTATTAAGACACTCATTCTCCTCTTTTCGTCTATATTCAAGGCATTTTATGTTGAACGGCGGGGCTTAACGCCGCACTTCGTATTCAATTTAGTTGCTTAATTATAGTTTTCAACTGACCTTATATTGCATCATTTATGATTTAAAAAAAAATATGTTTTGTTTGTTATTCACGCATCATAAAAATAATATTATCTATGCTTAAATAAATAAATTTTGGAATTTAAGATCGTTCACTTTCCTTTTTATGTGACAACGCAGTGTGCATTACTGCATTGTTCCAACTGTTCCACAATTAAATTATAAAAAAGTTTATATTTATAAACATTAATTATTTGGTGTGGTTTATTGGAACATTTTTTTAACATGAACTGATACTACTGACGTGTTACTGATAATGCAAATTTATCTACATATTTATATTTTAAAATGAAATTTCCTTTTGTTTCAGGAGGTGGACTTAGTAACGGCATCATCCTTCAACGGTTCCCTGAGGTGAACTGGGACGACACACCGTTCCACGACGGTATAGAATGGGTAAGTAATGAAAGCAATACACATATATAAAAATACATGCCCGAAACCAACTTAACTCAAAATTTGTGAAAAGTTACCATAACATTTTAGTATTCAATCTATTTTAATTTACAATTTAATTTATTATAATTTGAAAGTAAAATTTATTAAAATTAAGAATTAATCGCAGCTTTTTGTTTTGCTTTTGCTTTTTGATTTTATAAATTAAATACTGTTTCTATTCTCAGTTCTGCCAACCGCAAGGATGGGCGCTCTCGACAGAGAGATCAGAGCCTCGTTTCTACGTGTCGGTCCTGACGGACGTGGACGCGAACAGGCACTACTGCGCCTGCCTCTGCTTCAACGAGACCGTTGCAATCACACCTACGAAGCCGGCGGACGAGGTTAGCATTGCACTACTATTAATAGTTAATCTATTGTATTACAACCATACTGAGAGACTTCAATTACAGCAAGATTTATGAGTCGTGGTCGTGCAAAATTTTGTTTTTGAGAGTTTCTTACTTTTTGATTATTTCCTTACCGAGTGCACAAAGTTCGGAGTGCCTAAGTTCAAGACGACCACGACACAAACCCGGCTGTACCTACCGATATTACAATAATATGCTATTGTAGCGGTGTTCGTCATTTAAAAATTTATTAGTTAATAACGATCATAAATGTGATATTGCTTAAAATATTATCTTAACATATTTTCTATATTGTTTACCATTAATTGTATTGAAAATAAATATGAAAATTTTAGCTCTAAAGAAAAAGTATTGAGAATTAAATAAAAAAATATATATCCATAAAATGATGAGGCCGCCGTGGGTTCCCACTCGTGAGAAAGAAATTATTTTCTTTTCTTCGCTGTGAAAACATGACAAAGTACGGCTTTGAATATCGTCACTCAACACGCAGTCTCGAAAATTAGGCTGAAAATGAGGAGCGGAGTGTCTCGACACTAGGTTCCCTCTGTGTGCTGTGTATCGCCGATCGCGAGATGCTAAAATAAATAAAATGATGTCACAAATACGAATACCATACAAGACGGTATTGCAATTATATAACGTATCCGGCTACGTAATACGGCTCGCCGCTGCGCGGATCGACCTTTAATATAAACGTTCCACTCTAATAGTTTGACTGCTTCACGGTGGTTATTCTATATCTTAAGGTCGTTCAATGATTCTAAACAGAAGCTGGCTAGGAAGTTGATTTTTTATCGTATCGTTTTGTATCGACACGTAGTTTATTTGGCTGTTGATTCTAAATTTGGTATGAAAACAATTGCGTTGTGTTTTTCACGTTTCTAATATATAATGTATTATATTTTTTGTTTAAATAAGTTTTAAGTACTTAGGTGTATTATTTTTTATGATTGTATCATAATTTAGTGAAATAATATAGAGTGTTAATCTAGAGAAACTGCATTTTTGGCGATGGATTATAACACACTAAAATTTTAAATACATAAATGTTGAATTTAATAAATATCAAATATAAAACGATAAATTTTAATTGTTGTTATTTTTAGTTTACTTTCTAGTCCCTTTTCGGCTACATTTTTAAAAGTTTTCAATTTTTTGTTATATTTTTTTTGAAATCGAATGCTTGCCTGCATTATGCAGGTTCCGGTTACGGATTATAGATGAATGAGATTTTGTGATAGATATTTTAAGGTTTTATTTTTCCTGCTTAATATATTTAAAGTTATCAAATAATTATTTCATTTCAACAGATATTTCCCACTAGTTCCTTTTCCAGTCCCGCGGGATCTATGGTAAGAGGCAGTTCAATTTTATGTATAATTTGTGCCCATAAAAGTGAAATAAAACTAACTGACAGATAGACCTTTCATTATTATAATTCACGATGTATGAATTTTGTTGATATATAGGTGCTATTTGTTGTATTTTGTGTAATTAGAATAAATATCTTTTCTCGTTATCATACTATACGTAATCCCAGCTAATTATTACGATGAACATTATGCTATACATTTCCATCATTTTATTTTAGTTTAGGCTCGGTAGCTCGGTAATTACTTTGTTAATTTATGTTAAATAATAATTATTTTAAATGTATTCATAATAGGTTACATATAACTGTATACACTTGAAGCAAAATAATCTTTTTTTATATGAATAGCAGACAACATAATATGAGCTTTTTATAATCTACATCAAGCCAAAAATATTTTTGAAATGTTATTTTAACTGAGAATGTTACGAAACGTAACGTGTTTTCTTAATATTGCGTTACTTACTAGTGGTTTCTAAATTCACATAAATACCACATAAATAACACATTTCATTTACAGTTCTGTGGTTATCCTTGAACTATCATATACCATAGATTATATATAAATACGTTCTAATATAAATAATTTTAACATTACCCAGAACAATCTGACTCCACATTGACTGACTGTAGATTGAATCTGACTCGACATTGACGAGTTTCCGTTTCAAGATAACAAGTAACAACAATTGTATCGAATGTAGGTACTGTACGGTCGGTTAGCCCTTTGATAAGTATTACACTGTCATTACTGTTTTCTATGTAAATTGCTTATATTAAACGATTACATTCTAAAAATCTGTTGTTATGTACTTAAATTATGTTATTTTAGTAATTTTACATGGATATTTTTTTGGGAAGCGGTTACGCTAACAAGGCCTTTTTGATTTATATTTTTAAGAACATTTGTAAATTATATATAAATGTCGTTTCGTCGCTAATTTCTAGAAACTTAACTTTAAAAAACATCGGGAGGAAATGTGATGTGCGCAGCGGCACGAAGTGTGACTGTAAAAACGACTGGTTGTGGGTTCGATCCTCACTCGAGGAGATGAAATATTTACTTAAATATATATTTCCATTTCTTCGCTCTGGTGTCGAGGCTAAGCGCGGCGTTGAGTTCTGCCACTCAACACGCAATGCCTCCAGAATTCGGCAGAAAGTGGGGAACGGAGTGTCTCAATACTAGGTTCTCTCTGCCTACAATGCAGTGTGCGGGATACAGCGTTAAGCTGATTTAATTATTTTTTTTAAATAATATTTTAATGCACATTCTTTGATCTGGACTCAAGTTATGGTCTTTTCTTTTAAACAAGCATATATTTTAACATAATAAGCCTATTCATCGTCTTCTGTTTATCCAATTTACATACACAAATACAATCATTTCATACAAAACCCAAATATGATTCATATTTACCTACTTTAATATATAAATGTTTTTAACAAACTATAATTTACACTATATTTCGTACTTTGACATTAAAATGATTCAACCAGACCAATGTTAGATAGTCACAGTGTTAGTGACAAAATGACACTACAGCAAGTGTCGGCCACTTCCGGCCGCCACGCGCTATCTCTGTCAAGGGCAAAAAGCTGGGACATTTAGGTTTCAGTGCTTCAATTTATATATATGTAAGGTTGCTCTAGTCTCTTGTGAGGATGAGTTTAATTAGAATGTAGTACTTTCTAGATTTTTTTTAAAATAAATATTATCTGTTGAAATATATCCGTTTTGGTAACAAGGTGAAGCCTGAGGTTGAGTTACGCCATTAAAACCGCATTGCCTGGAAAGTTGAGGACGTAAGTGTCTTTCTAATGGGGATAGAGTGACTTAATACTAGATTCTCAGTATCCCACCGCTTGCCCTGTCATGCGCGGGATACAGCGTGAAACTAGAAAAAATATGTATTTTATTGTTACATTTAGACATAAAATATTCTTTGAGGAAAATCGACAAAATCTTACACATTTACTATTTAAATGATTTTTTAAATGTGTCTGAAATATGAAAATGTATCTTACATATATTATAATTTATATTAAGGACATCAAAAGTGAGGAACGAAGCGTCGGGCCACTATGTTCTTTCTGCTTACTTAACACCGCGCGTTGAAATGAAGATAATTCACCCACACGAATGGGAATCGAACCCACAACCTTTCCAGTCACACAACAGCAACAATGCTTATTTTATAATAGCAAAATGTGAAACAATAGCTAGTATTCCATCGTAATGGCGTATCGACACTATTGAACTAGAGTCGAGTGCAAGAACCCCGTGCGCGCTGCGGCTGAGGCTATGTTTATTTTTATGGCGCTCTTCCGGCGTCTGTTTATGTGTGCGCTATCTGGTGTTATATGTTAATTTAATTAATTCCTGCCTTAGTTTTTTTGGTTGTAAATAGCTCGTATAGTATTATAGCTATTTCATATATTATTTTTTTAGCTTCAGGGTAAACAGAGGGGACCTACTGTTTAGGCACTCCGTTCGTCAGTGCGTAATTTTCGATACATTGCGTGTTGAGTGGCAAAACTCAACGCTGCGCTTTGCCTTGTTACCAGATGGAGGAAATGAACATTTTAAATAATAGATTCTATTGAGTAGGAATCGAAAACCGTCGCGTTTACAGACACACACTTGTGCCACTGCACCACAGTGGCCACTCATTATTTAATAACAAGCAAAAATATTGATCAACTATAAAATAATCATTAGTTTTTTTATAATCTATAGACTAGAAATCTTGACAGTTTTCTTTTGTTTTCTAGAAGACAAAAAAATAAACATGTTTCTCTTTACTCAATATCGGAGGTATAATCTAATATTTTTTTTGTAATTTAAATTCAAAAGAATTTATGTCTTTGCATAAAAAGTATTTTATTGTAAGTTTATACTAACATCCGTATCGTATGCAAATTCCCATATAATCTACATCGAGGGTAGATGCACTTAATGGGTCCCGTTTCCTATTCATGAGTCAGAGTCACGGCACGTTTATCGTCCGGCTCCCCATCTCGACTGCACGAAATGGTAAACAATGCAAATAATTTAATTGGATTTATTATACGACTTGCCAAGATACTATTCCTGCTTGAGGTAATTTTGTTGTCTAAACGATTGGGCTTTATAGATTTTGAATTTTAGTGGGTTTGGTATTGTTTTGTTGTTTTGAATTGATATTATTGTGTTGAATTGATAATGGAAATTGCCATTATATTCTTATACTTTTTGGGTTACTTATTGTTTTTTGTGTAGAGATAAAGATTTAATTTTTTTTCTGGTGTTATTTGGTAACAATTAAGTTTATTTATATTTTTCATATCGTTATGTCTCAAGTTATTCTGTTTTTATAATTTCACTCTCTATGTCGTGCCTAGTATATAGTACCTAGCAGGTTGGGCAGAGAGAACGGCGTGTTAAGACATTTATTTCGCCACTTTTTGCCTAATTTTCGGGATATTGCGTTGAATATCGGATCACACTTTGTCTTCTTACCAGTGAGGAAACGAAAATAAATTTCCCAGAGTGGCAATCGAACTCACACCCGTCGCCTTTATAGCGATGTTATAGCTATATTTTTAATTATACGTGTATGGTAATTATTTATTTTAGCTCTTTGTGTTAAATTTTGTTGAGTGAAACACTATACTGTAAAGAAACTGAAAATTTCCGGCACCACTAATTGAATGTTATTGCAATTCAAATAAATATGACACCCTTAAGGCCCTTAAGGCGATAATTTTTAAAACAATGGTTAGTTCGGGTTAGGGTTCTATTACCGCACGGGGAAATGGTTATATTTAAATTAACTAATTTCATTTTACTGCTTTGGTAGAGCAGGCGGCATTGAGTTCCGCCATTTAATTAGTCGGAAAGTGGAAAACGGAGTGTCTCAACATTTGCTTACCACTGCTTGCTCCTTTTTAAAAGACATTGAATAAAATAATTATATTTTGTTTTTATGTAAGAAATCTTACTTAAATGCTGCTTTTACAAAAAATCAAACAGATGTTAAATATGTTTTAAAATGGTAGCAAAAACTCGTGTGCCCCTCAGGCCTCAAGTCATACACCTGTTGATTTGAGTGGTCCCTTCCGTTCTGATCTATCTCAAGCGTAAATAATTGAGTAAGGAAGAACTCTGACATCTGTGACTCATGGTTAGGCTCAACTGACAATTTATTTAGTAATTTTATATTATTGTGTTGAATTTGAGTTTCTATTGTGGCACAATAAAAACGCAACATTTTTTTGAGTGTTTTAGTAGTTTTAGGTTTAAATCGTCGTTTGTATATTAAGATGAGCTTTTAGGTCCGCTTAGATAAAATGCAGATTGAATTTTCGCTACTCAGTAATGTATAAATAAACTAGTCAATATATCTTGACTTTTTTTTATTGCATATTCGTCATGTCACTAGGCCTCAAATGTGGTCATTGCAAATTATTATATTTAGAGGTCCAACTTTTAATAGGATATTCATTACTTTTTTACTTTCTCCTTTCTCACGGTCATTGTAACACATTACTAATAAGATCGCTATGACATCACACCGCTAACCGACACCGGTGAAGTTTTAAGATGATATTTTATCAAATTTTATTATATTACATGTTCACAGCGTTCAGTTCCGCCATTTGACTCGCAATGTCTCTATTTGTCGTTGTATTTCGCTTTCTTCGAGGTTCTCTCTTTCAGAGATTAGATAATGTTAATAAATTTACCTAACCTTAAAATCTTTTTATTTATTTAGTAAAGTGCTAAATTATCATTTATCGAGATACAAACAAGCTGCCCAGATCAATTTATATCAAAGAATAGATTAAGATTGCTCAAATATTATAGAGCTATACACAAAAGAATCGAATTGGATACCTTTTTGTAGTCTTCAACAAACAGAAATGCTCAGAAAACTTCGATAAGAGAATGGCATTTTTTCATTTCCATTATAAAAAGGCTCCTCTGCCACCGGCACCGCCGTACCGCAGCCTGTACCTACTGCCATGATGAATTAGTATGCGCTAGACAGCCACTTTTCCGGTGTCTATTATACCATATAAAATTCTTCTAAAAAAATATTTGATTATTTTAATAGCTCTGGCAAGATTTCCGCCACCTCGTCACGCAATGTCTCGAATTTGGGCGGACAGCGGACTCTCTTAACATAAGTTTATTTCAGGGCGAAAAATGTGTTAAACTAAAAAATAATTCCGTTATTCTAGATTGCATTTGTTTGATATTTTTCCGATTTTCTTTATTCAATTAATGTTACTTGCTTGGATGCTCTGGTAACTTATTAGCAAGAGTAGCGAGTACTAGATAAACTTATGTGATCTGTAAGTCACGGTCCACTATATACGAGTTTGTTTTCAGTCTAATAACTTATTGTTATAAATAAAAAATATATAACGATGCAAATACATAATGTGTACTTATATTTAATTAGATAATCTCACAGTGATTTATTATTTATAAAGGTTAGACTTATTTACTTATTAGTTAGATATTTATATTTCGTTCTTGTTGTTGTTTTACTTTATCGTTTATTACTTGAAGTCTAAGAGTCTTTTTAAAATGTTGTTTCTGAGCGTTCAATAAAAAATCAAATCTAACAAAATCAAATCAAACTTCTTTGTAAGAAAGTATTATATTATTAATATTGAACAACACCATAGAAACTTAGACAGAAATGTGTACTCGATACATTGTTATTATTTAGCATAGCACACAGCACAAACGAATCTACTGGACATTGTGGATTTGATTCCCACTCAATAAAATGAAATATTTAACAATTTCATTTCCTCCGCTTTGGTGGCCTCCAGAATTCGGCGGTTAGTAGGTAATGGAAGTGTCTTAAAAGGAACAAAATGTCTTAGCAATATGTTTATAGATTTCATCTGCCTACCCTAACGGTATTTACCATTTTATGTTTTAAAGTCCACGCAATCAACGTGTCAATATTTCCGTTCTTTTATAAATTGAAAAAAAAAAAGATAATGAAAAAAATGAATTATCCATCTATAGATAGCAATTGAACGAGATCACGCAATATAAAATGTGAATAATAAATTTTATGCCCCAATCTGATTTATCGAACGGATACTCATAGCTTTAACGTTTCTTTTATGCCAGTTCTATATATGGCCGAATGGGGGCATAAAACACTGAGCGGTTTCGTTTCTTTACCAAGGATTAAATGGACGTCGTTCCGTAAGAAATGTGTGCCATTACTTGGCGGTGTATTCTTTTTGTATCGCATTAACAGGAGGGAAAATCTCTTTTGTTATTTTATTTTTATGTTCATATGTTTACTTGAATATGTATGCTTAATTATTTTTATATTTACGGGTTACGTGAATTTTGGCAGAATTTGTTATAATGTTATATGTTTGCGAGGCCGGTCGTGGCGCAGCGGCACGAGGTGTGGCTGCAAAACCGACTGGTTGTGGGTTCGATCCCCACTCGAGGAGATGAAATATTTACTTAAATTTATATTTCCATTTCTTCGCTCTGGTGTCGAGGTTAAGCGCGGCGTTGAGTTCTGCCACTCAACACGCAATGCCTCCAAAATTCGGCAGAAAGTGGGGAACGGAGTGTCTTAACACTAGGTTCCCTCTGCCTACCCTGCTGTGTGCGGGATACAGCGTGAAG
>JAATLQ010021803.1:1697-45575 GCA_013421005.1 Heliconius erato x Heliconius himera
AATTCGTTATTATTTTCTATTAATAATGAAGGTAAAGTTTATGCTCTATCAACTAGTGGATCATGCTGGAGAGAATTTATGTATCTTGGATTGGAGTTTAAAACTCTATCTGCTGTACCTCATTATTTATGGGCAGTAGGTGGAGACCGACAAATTTACCTTCATGTTCACGGCTTAGAAATTCCTATCAGAGTTAAAGAAGAATCTTATGAAAATGAAAGATGGCTACCGCTAGAAGGTTTTAGTGGAAGATTATTACCAACAGATCGTTATCATTTTTCTTCACAAGATGGAACTAAAGATCGATCAATTGACGGTATTAGATTGCCTTCAATGGCATGGCAATGGGAAGGAGATTGGCAACTAGAACTCACATTGGATGGGCAGCCGCTAGATCATGATGGTTGGACCTATGCTGTTGACTTTCCTGCACAATTTGGTCCAGTAAAGCAGTGGAAATCATGTGTAAGAAGGAGAAAATGGATCAGATATAGAAAATTTAGTGCTATGAACTCTTGGTGTGCTATAGCACCTTTACATAAAGATCCAACTCAAGAACCTTTTATTGATATAAGTATTGGTGGAAATCAAATACCTAATGCTCCTGCTGGCACTTTATCAGTTTGGGCTATTACAGCTCATGGACGGGTCATGTACAGAGCAGGTGTTAGTACTACTTCTCCTGAAGGATTAAAGTGGATTAATGTTAGCATTCCACCAAATTGTGATATAAAGCAAATTTCAGTCGGCCCCACTGGATTAGTATGGGCATTATTATGGACTGGAAGGGCAATAATTAGAAAAGGTATTACTAAAGACTGCCCTACAGGAGATGCATGGTTAGAAGTAAAATCTCCAGTGGAAACTAAATTAACTTCCGTGTCTGTAGGTTATAATGTTGTGTGGGCTATAAGTTCTGATACAAGAGTTTGGTTCAGAAAAGGTATTGAAGGATATACTGCAGGTAATTCAGAAACATCTGCTATGGGTAGTGGTTGGTTAGAAATAAATGGAAATATGATACATATTTCTGTTGGTATTAATGACCAAGTATTTGCTATAGGTGAAACTAATAAAAGCATCTATTGGAGAAGTGGGATAACGCCAGCTGAACTCACAGGCAAAAGATGGAGAGTGGTTCAAGCAAATATGCAATTAAGTCGCACTTCAAGTTCAGCTAGTATAATTTCTTCTGCATCTAATCCAAAGCACCACAGTTTGAGCTTATTGAATGAAAATACTGTAGAATTAAAAACAACTATTAATTTACGCAATTCATGGGAAGAATCACATTCTGCACCTATTGAAAATACATTACCTTTAAAACCTTCAAAAGAGTTACGACCTGTAAAAAACACAAATATAGAGACAATTGATTTAACTGGAAAAAGCTATGAAACAACATTAAAGAATCCAAGAGCCTGGAGTCCAGTTAGAAGTGTTGGTTCTGTAGTTGGTATGGAAGCCCAACCTGATAGTGATAGTAGTGTGTTTGATGTTGATTCTGGGATGTATTTTGATGAAGAAGTAAGCCAAACAGCTTGGGGAACATGTGATGCAACATGGACATTTATAGAAGGAGGGGCTTGTTCCATAGACAGTGTTCAAGTACCACAATGGTTCACAGATTCCAAAAATGCTCATAACTCTGATATAACAGCAAAATGGAGATTTGATATATTGGACAGTTTAAAAGGTAGAAATAATTTTAATATTGATCTCACTAATTTTGGATTAGCTATTGAAGAAAAAGGTTGGACTCGTAGTTCCGAGGCAAGATTAGTTTGTGAAAATAATTCATGTGAAGATTGCATTATATCTCTTTATTGGCATGCTTCAGAAAATGCTGGTACTCTTTCAGTGTTTCAACCTGATGGAACTATAAAATTTATATTAAATCTTGGTGAAATTACCAGCATTATAACATCATCAGAGCCAGGTTGTCCAAGAATAACACTAACAATCCCACATCAAAGCCAAAAATACATGAAAATACAGTATTCCTCAGAGATGGAACAAGAGGAATGGCTTAATGTGCTTGTAGATATTACATCACAAATTAATAACTTATGTGGCAAGCCGTCTCATCATTCAATATGGATTGTAACTAACTCAGGTGATGTTCTCAATTGGGATCCCTCACCTGCAAAGCATAATGCTGAAAAAAATAGTACATATACAAAAGAATTTCAAGTTTTTGGCAAAGATATAATTAGTGGATTTACAACAACTTTACATAATAGCTTTTCCCCTGGGAGCATTCTAAATTTAACTGGATGTTTATATGATGAGATCAAAAGATTTCATATTAATTTACAGTGTCCAGAAGTCCAAAAACAAAGGCATAAAATTGAACAAGAAATTACAGATGTGCCATTACATTTCAACATGAGATTTGATGAATCAACAGTAGTTTGTAATACTAAAAAGTCAGGATATTGGGGTTCAGAGGAGCGACATATCTTGCCCTTGAAACCAGGCCAAGAGTTTTCATGTAAAATAGTTTGTGATAATAATGGATTTATTGTTTATGTCAATAACACACATTTTTGTACTTATAAACATCGATTAAACCCAGAGAGTATAACATCTGTTTTAATTTTCGGACCATTAAAATTATATACATTAGAGTATAGTTCTACAAATGCTATTATTGGTCCTGATGAAATGATTTGGAGAATGATGGGTGGTTATTTGCGAAAAGTTGAAAGTTGCCAAAATGGGGTAGTTTGGGGAATATCACATGATCATAGAGTATGGGTTTATACAGGGGGCTGGGGTGGTGGTGTATTAAAAGGTAAATCAATCTTAATAATAAGTTGCTTACTGTCTGTTTAAATTTCTTTATTTACTAACATAGAAAATATTTAAATAGGAATTGGTGGTAATGAAGGTATCCATTCAATGAGTGACACTCAAACTTATTGTGTATATGAAAATCAGAGATGGAATCCTCTGTCTGGATATACTTCCACTGGTCTTCCAACTGATAGATATATGTGGAGTGATATAACTGGTAAACATAAAAGAACAAGGGAACATACAAAACTCTTAAGCCGGCATTGGCATTGGGTAAATCTTTATGAAATATTACTTAAAATAATCTTAACATTATAATAATATTCATTAAGAGAAGTGGTAATTAATTTAAGTAATTTATTGTAGTTCTATTTGTAAACAGATAAAATACAATATAGAATCATTAATTACATGTCCAGTTTGGTTAACCATTAATGAGAGAAGAGAAATTTAGTAGAGGAAATAGCAATAAGTAAATAATTATTAACCAATTTTTGATTTCTTTAGATCTCAGAGTGGATGGTTGACTACAATACTCCAGGAGGAGTAGACAGTGAGGGTTGGCAATATGCCACAGACTTTCCAGCTCCATATCATGGCAAGAAAGTTTTTACAGACTGTGTACGGCGTCGGCGGTGGTACAGGAAAGCACAAATTATAACTGAGGGTCCATGGGTGCGGGCAGGAAGCACTGCATTACTTGATATATCACTGTGGGTCAGTATTTATCATTGACTACATAAAATAATATCATATGTAACATGTATTTTTTTTTTTTAAGACGAGAGTAGCGGAACTCAATGCCGCGCTGTGCCTCGTTACCAGAGTGAGAAAATAAAAATAATTAATTTTTCCTGCTGTATATTGATGGTATACTTATAGTTAAATAATGGCCGCGACCACTACGAGGAATGCCGTGAGGCGAATAATAACTCAGTGTGTATCGAGCTACACGTCGTTTCACCGTTTTTATACTTATCATTCCCGAATGGGATTCGAGCCCACAATCACGGCGTTAACGTTTAGTCAGGCGCCGTGCCACGACGGTCTCGGATTTAACTTAATAGTTATAGTTTTTTTAAATTTTCAGGCTAATGAAAAAGAAGTTTTAATATGGGCTATTACATTAGCTGGTGATGCAATTTATAGAACTGGAGTTTCGACCAATGCGCCAGGGGTAGTATAAATATTTTATTCAAGTATCTTCTATATTATTATATAATGTGATATATTATGTCGTCTATATTTTAGGGTCTTCACTGGGAGCACATAAACAGCCCTCATTCACTTGTTGCTATAAGTATTTATAGTAACATTATTTGGGCAGCAGGAAGAAAGGGAGAACTGTATTATAGAGAGGGAGTGACCAACGAACATCCGAGTGGCTCCAATTGGAAACTAATAGAAGCGCCAAAATGCACTATACCATTTACACAAAAAACTGGTGCCGGCGCGAAGTTAGTCTCACTAACGCGAAATGCAGCTTGGGTTATACTTACAAATGGCATCATTGCTGTCAGAACTGATGTTTCTAAAGATTTACACGGGGGGAAACAATGGAAATATTTAACAGGTATTTGAAATTTATGTTGAAGCTGCTGTGACGTAGTAGGGCCTGAATGTAAACGCGTTGGTTGTGGGTTCGATTCCTATTCGGGGAAATGGAAAATTTTGTTTACTTGCCTTGGTAAGAGGACATAACGCGGCGTTTCTCCACTTATAACACAATGTTGCGGAAATTTTAAAAATCTATCCAATAATCTGTGCAATAAATTCTACTCCTAGTAGAATGACAAAATGAATAATTATTTTATTGCTTTCGAAGATACTCTTTAGAAAACTTCATTGCTGTGTAAACTTAACATTTTGTAGCCAGAGGGAATCTAGTATTAAAACGTTCTATTTTGCGTTCCCAATTTTTGACATTTTCGAAATATAGCCATATCCCTAGTACGGTCGTAACTAATATTCATCACGCTCACGGCAACACCGTCTCATTGCGACACGATGATCTATAATATAATTTGCATTAATGATTTATTATAAGTTAAATATTTCTAAAAAACGGAATAATGTTACTTTCACAATACAAAAAGTTAAAAATAATCTAAATATCGTAGCGCAGCAGCGTTAACAACACGTTTTACTATAAATAAAACGATTGTGTAAATATTAAATAGATATTATTAAATATTTTTGAAAGTCAATTATTCTCATATCTTTGCTTCTTAACGAAGACAAAGCGCGGCCGTGAGTTCCGCCAGCCCAGTATTGTCTCGAAGATAGAGCAAAAAGTAAGGGAGCAAAGTGTCATAAGGCTGGATTAAAGTACTCCGACTACTTACATATGCGGCATACAGCGTAAAGTTTATGGGCGTATCTAGAGATATTTTCCAGACTTCAGACTTCAGCTATCAGCAGATCTGTTCGTTTAAAAGATTCTTTTTTATTTTAAATGGGTATTTTGTGGTTGGGCCTCCTTATTCCTACGTCCATGTTAAAACTAAGAAATATATATTTATTATTAACAGATAGCGAGATGCCGTTCAAGCATGTGTCGTGTATAGAGAACGAGGTGTGGGCGGTGCGCGGCGACGGCGCCCTGCTGCGGCGCCTCGGCGTCACCGCGGACAGCGCGGCCGGCGTCGCGTGGCAGCTGGTGCACGCGGGCCACGTCGTGCATGTCACAGCTGCAGCTTGCACTTAATACGTTTAAAAAATTAATTCCAGAGTACGAATTGTAGTCATGCTTCTAAAGCTACCATACTTGTAAATGAACGGAGAATCATATTATTTTATTAACAGTCACTGCAGTCATGGCCCAGTTCTGGTAGACAAATCGCGGCGTTGTGCTCCGCAACTCAACACTACTCATTAGGTTACCTCTACTACCATACTATATGCGGTTGAGCTTGACGACTACAATACCACACTATTTCTAGTACTTTATTAGGTAGCTAAAAGTAGGGCGTTTCCGATTCCCTACGTGAATTTAATTTACACTACTCTGCAAAGAACACCAGAAACAATTATAATCACCGTCTATATTATGTAGCGTATTCAATATATTTATCATTTCTGTTTATAATTAACGAAATATATACTCTGATGTCTAACTTTATTTTATATGTAACTAAACATGTAAAGGATTAGAAATATTATACAGAAGCGTACCTAATCCGCTTGTCAAAGATAAAAAGCAGTGACGTCACAGCGACTACATGAAGCTAATTAGGATCTCTCGTAATTTGTAATAAATAACGTAAGATGGTTTTAAATTACTTTATGCGAATATAGCTGGGCCTCAAAATTCAAAGGCATTTGTTTGCCTGATTAATACATTTATCATTTTCAAAAGAATTGTTTAAAAAATATTTAGTTAGTTGAAGCTTAGAGCCTAGTAGAGGCGTCTGTCTCAAATGATTGTTTTTAAGAATAAACACGTCTTATGTAAATTTGCATTTTATGAGGAACGAAACTATCTTATTATTAATGGTAGGCAATGAGAAATAACTCAGTGTTAGGACATAGTTTTCAATTTTCTGCCCGAATTAGAAACAAGGCATGGCGGAGCTCAACGCCGCACTTGAACAAATTGTCTCTCTATGAAATAATATAAACCTCACTTGCAACGCGGCATGGAAGTCATCTAAAATAAACGAATACTGGATCTCCGTATCTCTATATTTCACAATCATTTACTACTTATATATTTAAGTAACATGTCACACATACTTAAATCTTATTGTCTAATACTTTTTTTAATAATGTTGATCTTATATGTCATACGTGTCTTATTGTGGCTGTTCATTTATCTTAACAATTTTTTAATTGCTATTGCATTGTGTGTCTGGGTAAAAAGCTTTTTTTTATTTTACTAATTGTGGGATTATAAAAATAACTACATCTATATATTTATGTATCAGATATTGAATCACCAAACAGAATTCGTTTATTAGTCGCATTACTTTGTTATTAAATAACTGAACACATATTTTGTTTTATAGCATACTTTAAGATTATGATATGTTTAACATTATCTATTATGTGTAACAATAATCATTTAGGTGGTCACATTTTAAAAGTAGCACCATGTCAGATTTCTTAATGTATTTATTTTAATTACGCTGTCTTAAATCGCAACAAAAAGTTTTACCTGGCAGTTAATTTATACAATGTTTATATATATTGATAATACTTCCCAGCTCTTGCGCTTACGTCTTGAATATCGGCTAGATTATAATTTCCTTCGTCTATAATAAGGATAAGTAGTATAATGAAATAGGACCTTTTACTTAAATGTGTAGCTGTATTTATTTAGTGAGAATTGTAACATTCCTTTGCTTTTGATAAAGACATATGATATAAAATGGTTGAATTGGTGATATTTATATTCCAAAGTTTAATTTCTTAATATATTTACTATTTACCTGTAATTTACATGCATAAGTCGCTCATTATTTATATTTTTTAATCTTAGTATTAATCAATTTAGCTATAAGGAAACGAATTATTACGTATTAATCTAGTCACTGAAAATTATTTAAAGTTCCTTTGTATGATTGTATTATTCATTAAAAAACGCTGTCTGAAAACATGTACCAAATAATATTTCTCTTGATTTCGTATTACAATAAAGGATTATGTACAACTATATATTTGTTATTTTAATGACCTTCCTGTATTATATTTCAAAGTAATAGTTTTTGACTCAACCCTAAAAAACCATAATAATCTTTAAATTCAATATAAAGATGTCCACCAAAGCGGGAATTGGGTTCCGCCTTCTTATCAACAAAATAATATTTTTCATGTTATGCTACACCACAACAAAGCAAGTTACTGTAAATAATTAGGGAATAAAAAAACAATATTACAGTCACGCACATACACGTAAATATTTATTAATGACTTACAACAAATAATCTAGTTCATATCTTATGAAATGGTTATTAGGGTCGTTTTGTATCCTCGGATATCCGGCCACAAGTGCGTCCTGTCCTCCGATATATAGTGTATTATAGATCTTCCAATAAACATCACGCACCTTCCTTGCTGGGTGGAATAAGCCCTACAAAAACAGATGAAGAATTTAACTTAGGTATTGTTCTGTATCTGAGGTATGTAAGTAAGGTCGACGAGTCCTGGCCGCCTGAAGTTGGGATTTCCGAACTTTTGTAGCGCATTGTACACTTGGGAGGAAAATATTTAATAACAAGAAAAAACCCAAAAACAAATCTACGTATCATCTATAGCTAACTTCAATGCGGCCACGAATTGTCGACCGTATTGTGCTAACTTCAGTACTGAAGTAGCTCCACAACAAAGCATGTGATAAAGACTGGATATTTCATATTAATTACAGCTTACCTTTACGAGTTCTTAATAAAAACGTTCCTAAAAAGTAGAGCAAAGTAGACAGACTGACAACCAAGATTTTCTATAAAGGTTCTGTTTTTTCTTTTGAATTATGGTAATAATATTAAAATATAAAAATACCTGTAGAGCATATTGCAATATCTTGATAGGCCCCAAGGCGACCCTCATGCCTTCCACCGCGTCCATGAAGGCCTGCACGAGATGCGGCGAGGTCTCGAATATGTTGGGCCACACATGGTTCAGGAGGTGCACGAGCGCGTCCTCGCAGCCGAACCCGTACACACCGAGCGCCATGTGCTTTATTGCCGCACACGCGGTTTGTCGATGTACTAGATCTCTAAGAATTATTAAAATACATCATTTTTCATTTCTCTGCAGTACTTGAGGTAAAAAGAAAAATTGTAAAGTAATTCAAAATTTTACTTTTTATGCCATTACACATAATCTAAGTGTGTGACATAAGTCCTATATTTATAAATATGTATTTTATGTATTATATAAATATGTATCTTCAAATTAGTCTTTTTAAAATTTTGTATGTAAAATAATAAGTAACAATTATTTTATAGTAAATAATATTACAAATGTGAACTGATATAAACAGTAATATTAACTTACACTTCAACATAATAAGGCATAAGAACAATTGAAACTGAGGTTATATCAACAAGCAAATAAAGTGAATATCAATACATACATAATTAATAATTCTTATTCTAAAAATGTTTAACATTTTCTTTCTCAATAATAATAATAATTCAAATGATTATTTACCTATCCATTAAGGCGTCTTCAAGCAAAGGGCACACAGCGTAAATGTAGTCCTTGCCCATTTCCCCTATGTATTCAAACAAGAAGGACAATGACTTGAGCACACCATTCTGTACATTGAGTTCCGGTACTCTGTACTCATTCATTAGCGCCGGCAGCACTGTGAAAGGAGAACATGTTTCTGCCACTATAGCAATGGCCACAGTGGTGCACACTCTGAAACAAACATATGATAATTATTTTAAACAGTTACAATATTATTCCACACTACCCTAAAAATATGTTAACTCTTTCTTTTAGTCATTACTGATTTACAAATAGGAGTTATTGCCGTATAAATATGCCAATATATCATTAAATGGAGTAAAATTTAAACTATTTTATAAAATTAAAAAACATTTTCAAAAAAAAATGTAAGCGCGAAGGTTGTGGGTTTGATCAGCACTCGATAGTACTTTAATTTCCTTGCTCTGGTAACAAGACAAAGTCCTCGCGCGGCGTTGATTATCGCCACAACACACATGCCTTGAAAATATTCAGAATGTGGGAAATGGACTCCCTTAAGATCGCTCTAACAAACTATCTAATCTAACAAAGTGAAGCTAAAAAAGAAAAAATGAAATACCTGTTTTGTCTCTCCTGTACTTTTAAATTATTGAGCAGCGTGGCGAGCACGTCGTGGGGGCCGATCGCCTTTGCGATGTAACCAAATGTGTTGACGGTTGCTCGTCGGATAGCCTTCTTGTGCGCTTTGAGAAGCTCCAGCAACTCAAAACAGATTCTCATCCATTCTCGAGCGGAAACAAACTCCGGACCTCTGTCTGCAATACGTCCTACTAGATCAATGCAATTTTCCTGTACTTTTTCATGTCTGTAAAAAAATATTATTAGATGAATTTTAACATTTCATGTGTATTTGCTTAATAATAACACATGGACATAAGATATTTCGAGAAAAATATTACTAATAAAAAAAAAAGACATAATTTTACAAATAAATTCCACAAACCTGTTTTTCAAAATGGGTGTTAATCTGGGGAGGAGATCCTTGATAGGGGGTGTCATTTTTGTCATACCAATAACATTTACTATGGCTTTTAGAGCGCCTAAGATTGACCCTAGTACTTCTGGGTATTCCTCTCCTAAATATTCATATAGAACTACGCCAAGATGTCCCATGAGCTTTTCCTAAAAATAGAATAGTATATATAATATGTATATTATCCTAGCACATTATAATTACATTACTATAAAAAGTATATTTAAACTTAATGTATTTTGTCAAGCAAAATAGGTTAGCGGTTTACTAAGAAAGCAAGATCAGTTCATATCTTAGTTAACACAATCTTTATTAATCGTCTCTTCGATCCACAGTCATATTTTATTACAAAAAGGACTAGACCAAAAAGAATCATGTCATATGACATTCTTATTGAAGACTTTGTTTACATTAATAGAAAAAACAGTATAGTAAATAAATCAAAGGCCAACCTCCTGACAAGTTTTCATGACAACAGCAATACGGGAGATGAGGTCGGCGGCTTGCTGACGTACTTTAGCTGATTTGTTGTTCATGCGCCATAGAATGATACCGCAAATTTGTGGCAGGTACGGCTTTACGCGCTTGCCCAGTTGGTTCACGATCGTACCGAAACCATTCAGCATCACCACATCCTGTCAATTATAAGGTTTTCTTTTATTTAAATCAGTTATTTTAGAAATGTACCAAAAAAAATTTTTTTTTTTTACGTTTTCTAAAATATTTGTCTGTCTTTAGTGTAGATTTAATAAAAAATGTTCAAAATACACAGATACTTAACTAAACAACTAAAATATATTTGCTTTTAATATCTTACATTAAAAATATACAACAAAATAGAGAAGATATTTACCTAAATATCTTTTTTTTCTCTTTAAATGTAAAGTAAAAACCGGATAGTCCAATTAACTATATTTATATATAGATTATCATTTATTTTATATAGATCACACTATTCAGTATCGATCATGACACGGCAAGGCACTAACGCCTTGCGTTATAAAATTAATAATAACTTACCTCTGTCGTCTGTTCTTGGAATGCATACAGTATGCCGTCAATTAAAGCCTCTTCAAGTTTTGAGTCAATATCCGCTGCGCCCAAATTAGCAAGAATTTTCTCAATGGACTCCATAACCATTTTTCTGTATTGTTCATTGTCATCCTTGAGATCGTCTACGATCCTGTTGATGATTTCTGAAGCACCAACCTTTGAGAAAAATATGAAGCTTTTATTCACGATGTGGCCATTGTAGCGCCGTAGCACAGCGTTTGACCGTAAGCGCAACGGTTTGGGCTCGATTCACACTCGAGGGAATCAATTATTTTTATATCTTTACCCTGGTAACAAGACAAAGCTCTGCTTTGAGTTCCGGCACTTAATACGAAACTATTCGAAAAGAAGCAGATAGACTAGGTTTCTTCTGCCGACACTGCCATATGCGGGGTGCAATGTAAAGCTAAAAAAAATTACAATCCACAATATAGAAATTTAAAATAAAAGTTACCAACCTTGTTGGCGATTTCGACAGTTGTATCTACAAGTTGTCTATAATTACGACGATCTAGCGCCATTCTGTGGTTCCAAAAATGTTTAAAGAAATGTGGCAAAATCTCGTCCATTATGTATTGCGGCTCCACACCATCAGTTCCGCAACACTGTTTCACTACCTGTGGAATTTAGAAATAAATTTAAGGGATTTATTTATAAAACACTAAGTTACTTCAATAATTAATAATAATTCATTAAAAATAAGGAATGTGCGCATTACGAGATAGAAAACGTAAAAAATGAGTTATTTTTCTGATACCTTGAGTACAATTTTCTTCATTTCTTCATCAGGCGACTGGAACTCTCGTATGAGGATAAGCATGACCTCACGCGTGTAGTAGTTAGCATATTCGGCGTCCATAAGTGGTATCAAATACCCAATGGCTTTTAAGAAGGCGGCCAAACCTTTACCGCGGTGTGTTCGGATACCTTTCCATAGAGGTTTAAGTACAGAGTCGAATGATTCTATTCCATAAGGAGTAGCAGCTTCAGCCAACGCGGCACTCGCTAAAGCTGTGATCGTCCTCACTTTCTGTTGCTCGTCCACTAAGCCTGAATACAATATATACTTATTATTATTTTTGGCTGAAGAAATCTAGTCTTAAGACACTTTTTTCCATACTTTCCGCTTAATTTTTCGAGAAATTGCATATTGGGTAACAGAATTCAATACCGCGCTTTGTCTTGTTACCAAAGGTAGCAAATGAAAATAATTTATTTAACTTAGTTTGATAATCACTATTTTTCCCAACTTTCTATCAATTTTATAGACACACGCTTTGTCTTGTTACCAGAGCAAGAAATTAAAATAATTGATTCATTTGAAGTGGGAACCAAACCAATTATTTACTATCAGAATTTACATATTTTTAATACAAAAATATATAATATCATTATTAATAAGCAACATACCGTGTTCAATGATTTCCACAAGTGATTTAAGATGAGGTAATATAGCACATCCCATCAATATAGCAATCTGTTGTACAATTTTAATACCAGTGTGCCGAGCTTGCCATGATTTCTTTGAACGACATACAGCCTTTAAAAATGGTAGTAACGATGGGATTCCTAAAAATATATAGAAAGAATAGAATATAATTAAAAAAAATAAATTAAATTAGCTTCACGCTGTATCCCGCACACAGCAGGGTAGGCAGAGGGAACTTAGTGTTAAGACACTCCGTTCCCCACTTTCTGCCGAATTCTGGAGGCATTGCGTGTTGAGTGGCAGAACTCAACGCCGCGCTTAACCTCGATACCAGAGCGAAGAAATGGAAATATAAATTTAAGTAAATATTTCATCTCCTCGAGTGGGGATCGAACCCACAACCAGTCGGTTTTGCAGTCACACCTCGTGCCGCTGCGCCACGACCGGCCTCATAGAATATAATAGTTTTGATTTAATAAAAAAATATTTAATGGTATAGTTTTACCCAAAGCGGATGCCACGACAGCGAAAGCCCTGGCTGTAGTGTTTCGCACATATTCGTCAATATTATCAATATCAGGCCTCATAGTGGAGATCATAGTGGCTAGACCAGCAGCCTTAGCCAAATTAGATATAATTTCACGACCTTCTACACGAGCGTAGTAATCTTCGTCGATCAGTAAAGGTTCTATTACTACAAGAATCTAAAAAATAAAGACGTTTGAGTACTCTATAAAAAAATCTAAAAATTGTAGATATTGTAAACTATACTTACTTTGTGAACATATGGACGAACCAAATCATCTAATTTATATAGAATTCTGTCAATAACTTTGACGAGCAAGTGCCGTTCCTGGTCCTCAAGAGTGGGGCTCATTAGCAAGGGCAATATCTGATTAAAGAGTGGTCCTGCTCCAAAATCGCGAGCTTTGTCTGTAATCTGTCGGAGTGCAGCTTTGCACATGGGTGGGGTGCCATTCTATAACAGAAAATGTATAAGTTAAAATACATATTTTTAATAATGTTTATACATTTATGATTAGAAGAGTATTCATTGAGCACACAAACAATACATTATTTTAGATGAATTCATTTACAGATGGCATTTGCCATCAGATCATAAATGAAATGAAAATGAAAAATTAATAAAAGAACTCACTTTAATTTTCAAGAGCAGCTTCATGATCTTCCTCTCCTTAAGCTCCTCGGGGGAGAGGGCGTCCTCGTCGACGTCGACGAGCAGTTTGTCGAAGTACTGCGCGTCCTCGGGCTTCATGAAGGGCAGCTGCTGCGCGCCCTTGGGCTGCGGGTCGAGCAGGCGCGCCGCCGCCGCCGCGGACCCCCCCACTTCCTCCGTCTGCATGAAAAAGCCGATTGGGGTACCCGCTAAAGGCGTGGGCGTGGCGGTCAGCTTACGAGCCGGGGTCCGGATCGGAACATAACCTGGGCATAATAATGTATAGCGTTACTCCAGAATGCCGTCGGATAGCGAAACCGATATTTTTATTGTTTATCATGCATACTAAAAACACAAAACGGCAACAGAGCTATTAAAGCTAAATCTGGTTGTCTATCCAACGGCATGACTGTAAAGCCTTATGTCATCATTCATCTGAAAGAAAAATTCATTATTAAAATTGATTCTGATAAGTAAAAATGCAACACATGTATGTATATTCGATGATTTAACGTCGACTTATACCCGTGACATAGATGTTGGCATTTAATACATGTGTCCTGAAACTAAAGTTGTGATTAATTACTAAGTGTTTACCTGTACCTCATTATAATGAATGAATTTTAGGATAAAACAAACAAAACTAGATAGCTCAAATTGAAGTGCACTTACCGGCCGGCGGAGGCAAAACCTTGTACCCAGGTGGGAACATGGCATCGAGCTCTTCGTCCGTGTAGGGTCTATTGCGTTCATCTATTTCTTTCTCCCAACGGTATGCCTGTAGTTGCTCGGGAGTCATGGCAGCTATGTGACCAGGAGTAGGTGTAGCCATCGCCATGGCTTTCACACCCACTGGAGTAGACTGTTTTGGAAGTATAAAAAAATAATATAGCAAATTATGTTGTTAAAAAGTATACATAAATGAAGATAGGTCTTCAAACAACATTTGTATCTTCTATTTCATCATATTTCAGTATTGATGCATTTCTATTAATGCAGGCAGCAGGCGGGGCAGGTTAATGTTCTACTTAGTACTTTCTTTAAAGATATAAGTTTGGTATAAAATTTTTATTCAACAAATAATAATAAAGTTCCGGATGGGTTAAATAACAAAACCCAAACCATGAGCTCAAATATAATACCTAAAGTTATGAATATGTATAAATACTCGTAATGCGGAACGGAATACCTTAACCCGAGATTCCATCTTTCAATCCCTCAGTTTTATGTTGAATATACCGGGAAGATAAAAAACAATACTTACGCCTATGTAGAGAATGTATAAAATTTTTACGTAGCGGGACTCGAACCCGCGCCTCCTGGAAACCGACCAGGTCGTTTCGGACCTTTATTCCTGGTTCGCATTTTTCTTTCCTAAGTGTGGTTAATACTTTAAAAATGTTAAAAATAATACTTACACCGCCAGGGGTGAATATCGGTGTATGTGGCGTGTGCGGCGTGGGCGTGGCATGCGAAGGCGTGGCGTGCGACGGCGTGGCGTGCGAGGGCGTGGCGTGCGAGGGCGTGGGCGTGGCGGCGGCGGGCGTGGCGCCGGGCGTCTCGTCCCAGCGCGACCGGCGCTTGGTGCCCGGCGTGGGGGTCTCCTGTATCGTGTCCACCCCCACGCCGCGGTCCGTACGTGGTGTTTCGGCCCAGCCACTTGCATGTCCAGGTGTTTCTAACATACAAAGTCATAACAGATGAATAAATAGGTGGTTCAAGGTTTATGTAATACAACACATATTTTTTTCTAATAAATCACCCCTTAGGTTTTTAAAAATTATGAGGTTTGCAAATTCATTAATGGTCAATATTTATCATATAGAAATATAAATTAGGAAAATTTTTATTCTAAATCTAAAACGATAATGCTATTTGCTACTGAATATTTGCACAAATATTCAGTAGCAGCAGTCGTGGAATATTTAATTGGACTATTAAGCACAAAGCATTTCAATTTAAACCAGCAGTTCTTGAGATTAGCGACTTTAACCAAATAAAGAACGCATATTTATAATATTTATAAAGATCATTTTATATTTAGTTTTATAATAATTTAATGAAAGTTGCATATATACCTCTATCAGTTTTAGGTGTTTCGTCCCACCGGTTGCGGCGCGAGGCGTGGTGCGCGGGCGTCTCGCGGCCCGGCGTGGCGTGCCCCGGCGTGAGGTGCGCGGGCGTGGCGTCCCACACGCGCGCCGACGGCGTGGCGCCGGGCGTCTCGCCGCCTCGCCCGCCCGCCCCCGGCGTCTCTTCCCATGCGCCACGCTGAATTCGAATATTATCAATGTATTGAGATTATTATCTTCGATTCATGACAAAGAATTAAGCATCTTTTATTTATTTCAAAGAATTTTGTAAAATTTTCCTTTTTTCTTCCTAGAAAACTACATAGCATCGTACTTTTATATATCTTCCATATACCAGTTACTTTCTTGAGCCAAAAATTGGACAGCATAAAAGTAATAGTAGTAGTAGTGATAAAATAATAAGTATCTAAAGAGAACTTATAAACTGATTTATAAAAAGAGACATTGTGCCAATTTTCTTAAGTTATTTAAAATATCTTTAAAGTATTTTAACAAAAGTCATAAAACATTGTGTGTTCATAATTTTTGAGACAAAACAATTGGTGTGAATTTTATAACAACCAAATAACATTTCTTAATCTGCAATAAATAACCTTTAATATTTAGCAATAAAATATAAGGTGAAAAAAAAATCATTCATGTTTTACCTCATTTTCCCATGACGGTGTAGCCTGAGAACTTGGAGTAGCAGATATAACAGTCTTTTTAACAGATGGTGTTTCTTCTGAACTCTGGTCCCAGCGACCTTTGCGTTTAGCAGCTGCAGGTTTAGCTGACTCACCATTTGATTGTGCAACTGGTTTTAAAGTTCCTTCTCTGGCCCTTTCTAACAATTTTTTTCTTAACTACAAAGTTGGAAAAAAAAAATTGTGACTAATAAAATAAATTATAAGAATTAATGTTGTTTTTAAATTAATAATATTTTGATTGCAAATTAATAGATCTCATTAGCTACAGTGAAAATATATCTTTTTTTCTGAATACCAAAGCAAATCCATTGTACATCCCCAAATTTTCAATTTTTCAATATTATATACCTCAAAAAATTGTACACTAATATATCAAAATCTGACCAAAACAATGATTTTTGATAATAATGTATGTCTTGTTTTTAACTTACTTCAGTCTCTTCTGCCCTGAGATACTGTTCTTTCATAATTTCTGTATATGTTCTGGAGCCAACATCTGGAGTTTTTCCTCCTAAAATAAAGAATTTAGATAATTTTATCAATTATTGTACATATGCTGAAAAATAAAAAACATACAAATTTTATTGTACCTTCAGCAAATGGATCTGATCTTTCAGGGGAAATAATCATTCGTCGTCTTTTTTGTCTGTACTCATCTTCTCTATCGGCAATTGTTGGTCTTCTCTTGTCAGCAAAAGGATCATAATCTTTATCACTCTGGCAAAATAAATGATGAACTACGTAAATAATTCAATTTAAAAAATAATATAAGTACTCTTACCGTTAAAAACTTACCTGAGCTATATCATTCAAAAGAGAAGCTGGTGCAGTATATCCAGGTCGTTTTTGTGATACAGGTACATTCTCAACATCTTCATCTTCTATTTCATCATTAGCAGCAATCGAAGTAACATAGCCATCATACCTAGATTTTCCTGCTTGTCCAGAACTATCATAGATGTCATTGTCATAATAAGTTTCACCCAAAGAAACTCCTTTACCTGACCCATTTTCCGGCAATTCATTTTTCTTGGACTGAATTTCACGTATTTGCGCCTCTATGGCTGTAATCAAAGTGAGTGATAAAAAAAGGACGTAGTGAATGACTTACTAAATAAACTTTAAATTGTAAATCCAAATACTTTAAAAACCAATCAAATAACCAATCAAAACTTTTACTTTCGGAAATGATAATTGCTATAACGGAATGATGGCTGAACACAACAATGTCCGAATTTTCAGAAATAATATATTTAATAAATACCTTCGTGAGTTCTGGGTATTTTATCCATTGCATAAATTCATCAACACAATAAAATTGTTCAGTTGCGCTTAATTTAAGAAAATTATTGTATGTTCTTATATATAAAACTCTGTAACCAAACCACACCAACAATTAAATAATCCACAGATAATGTTAGTTAAGTTAAGAGACGCCTGCAGACTATATAATTCAGAAATTTGATAAAGATTGAATATAACGGTACATACCGCATATTTCTTATTGAAAATTGATATTATTATTATGTCATAGAAGTTATGTTTATATCACATATTATATTTTCTGTTTCCTTAAAGATTTCCAGTTAAAAAATCGGCTTTTATGAAAGCTTGCATATATATGAGATACAGATCCCATGATCACATACTGTAGAGGGCCCTTTGAGATTTTTTATTTATCTGTCGTTTCATAATACACATTACACTTTGCTGTGTTCTTATAATATCTGTGGATTTTATTCTCCTTGCTTGCCGTAGCACTGGGTACGTGTGCGCTTAAAAATAAGAATTTTGTTGTAATTTTTTATAAATTCAATGATTATTAATCAAATGTTTATTTCTTGGTAGGAGACAGAAAAAGTCGATCCTGGCGTCGCTACTATAAGTTATCAGGTTGATTAGCTACAGTACATAAGGTATGTATCACTATATTTCATGAACACTAGTTCCACGTCAAATGTGTTGGAAAAAGGTGACACGTATTATCACAATTCGGAATGCCGAATTTGAAATAAAAAAAATATTCAATATTTACATTTTCACATCAATTAAATTACATCAAATAATTAATTTTAATACACATTTTGTATGTAATAATAGTTAAAATTTTGTATTTCATATTTGTCTGCATCTCACTACATCCACATGATTTCTTTCGAATTATACATGAGCACCTTAACTGATTACATAGACTGCACATACTACAAAACGTATCAAAACATTTTAATTAAAAGTTACTTGAATTATTTTGTTTCTTATTTTAATAGTATTTTGGATTTGCGTTATAAATAAAGGCGTCATATTTCTGTACTATCGTTTTGGTCTTAGCAATATATGATTCCTTTTTTATTCTTCCTCACAAAGTGATTCTAATTATGATGGTGCCATCAATTGTTGCCATAATTCATAAGTAGACTATTGAATTTATAGAAAAGAGACATTGTTATGAGTAATTTCCAATGTTAAATAATATTCATCTATATTTACTCTTATCTTCTGTTAAATGTTTTTCTATTAGATGATATTTTCTGCTCTTTTTTTATTCATTAATAAAATAGTTGCTTAGTTTCCTAAATATGTAAAGTTCCCAAATGATTAAATTATTTTTTTTATTACATACATCACTTGTATTTGTCCTTCAATTCTATTTATTACAAGTAAGTAATGAGCAGCTTGTGTAAACTGCTGTGCAAACACTTGTTTAAACAAAAGTAAAATATGGTAAAAGTCTGATTTGATTGCTTCTTAAATGTAGTACTGTAACGACTTGGCGCGGACAAGGACTGCTGGAGGGAAAGAAAATGATGCATCAGCAATCCATGATGGTTGGAGATATGATTCCTGTACACTCTGAAATACCCGTGCATTCTGAAGAAATGAATAATATTGGATATGATAATAGCAATTCATATACTTATGATGACCTTTTTCCGGCCCTACCGCATGCTCAACCACCTGTGCAGCGCAATAATATTCAACAAGTAACTAATAAACTACGTGTTGGCTCTTCATTGCATACTCAGGTATTATTCTTATTGCTCTGATAAAAGTTTTATATTTTTTTTTTGATAATACAATTATATAACCAATACTGATAAGAACTTACCATGTGCTTTATATTGATGACATAGCCATTTTTTTGTAATAACTTATAAAGATATTAATAATCCAGTAAGTGGTTTGATATAAACAGAAATTTAAATAATACAATAATAATAATAACAGTGTAGAAATCCTAGTAACAATATTTTTAATTATTGTACAAAATTTATTTATTAAATAATAAAAGATAAAATGGTAGTGTCTTATCACATAACTGCTAGCATGCAATCAAAGTTCATTGCTATTTATGAAATACTTTAAATATAAGTATGCACTTTATTCCACACTCAGGAAAGAAAAAATATATTTTAGAAACACAAAAAAAATTATCAGCTTCACGCTGTATGAGGGAATCTGTTCCCCACTATTCTTCAAGCTCCGAAGGCATTGTGTGTTGAGTGGTGGAACTCATCACCGACTTGCCTTGACACCAGAGCGAAGGAATGAAAATATAAATGTAATAAAATATTTCATTTCCTCGAGTGGGGATTGAACCCACAATCAGTCCATTTTACAGTCACACTTTGTGCCCCTGCGTCACAACACCTCTTGGAAACGGTCCAAGCGCTCTGACCAGTAAGCCATATATTCTCATCAAGCTACATTGAAATTCTTATACACTTGTTACAACTTATTTATGTTAAATATTTTCTTTAATAGAGTGAGAATGTTTAAAAACAAAATTTATTTTTCCTAAGTGTGGAATAACACATTAAAAAATCAAATCAAAATCAAATCAGCTTCACGCTGTATCCCGCACACAGCAGGGTAGGCAGGGGGAACCTACTGTTAAGACACTCTGTTCACCACTTTCTGCCGAATTATGGAGGCATTGCGTGTTGAGTGGCATAACTCTACGCGCGCGCTTAGCCGCGACACCAGAGCCATTAATATATAATTTAATGAATATTGCAGGTTTTCCATGTGCCATATGAAGAAAGAAAATTAGATAATGCTAATACTTTTGGTGAAGGTGAATCTTTGAGAACATGTCAATCTATCACTAAAGATACTGGGGCCCATATTGAGATATCTACAAGCAAGGATGGAAGCTTGACTTTCCTTATTACTGGAAAGCATAGTGCTGTTCTTGATGCTAGAAGACTCATTTTAACTCAATTTCAGCAACAGGTAAATATAACAAAATATGTATAAGTAAATACTTAAAATTCTTGTATCTAAAATTGTTATTACTTTTAGGCAAGTAAGCAAGTTGCAATTCCCAAAGAACATCATCGTTGCATTCTGGGTAGACAAGGTCAGAAACTGAAAGACTTGGAGAAGGTTACAGCCACAAAAATAAGTGTACCCAGTATTGCTGACAATAGTGAAACAATTACCATTACTGGAACTAAAGAGGGAATTGAAAAAGCTGAACACGAAATTAGAGTCTGTTCAGAAGAACAGGTAAGTTTGTGTTTATTATGATACTAGTGGCCCACTGGCGACTTCGCCCGCATTCCACCTGTAATACTTTTAATATGCTGCATTTGCCAACAGATTGATACATTCAATCAATGACAACTTCTTATCATAACTATGTGAAAGTGCAAGCGCTATGTGTCTGCATGAGAGGATGTCATCGGCGGCAAGACCCTAGGCTTGTGGCCGTAAACAGAGCGTTCATTTATTGTAATTTTACATTTTCTCGAAAAGTATACGACCAAATTACATGCTATAAACTCCTGAATTTACCTTTAAAAAAATTCTTGATAATGAAATAACTTTCGTTCGTAAGTTTCAATATTCATGTTAAAATAAAAACGGTGAAATATCACCATGCAATATTCAATTATTTTTTGTCACAAAATGCCTTATTGTGACTTTTTTTATAAAAGATATACATATTTTTAGAACTTATAAAAAATAATATGTTTGTCATACAATGTAATTATGACATATATCTTAGCGTTGAAACAAACAAATAAACTCTTCTGCTTTATTATATTAGTATAGATTCAATTTGTTTGCTGAGAATTCGGCGGAAAATGGAGAATGCAAGCGTCTTGATGTTGACCTAGTGACTTAATAGTAGGTTCTCAGATTCTCTCTGCCAACCCTGCTATGTGCAGGTTACAACATGAAATTAAAAAATATATGTATAAGTGCAATATAAAAAAAAAAATCTTTTTCTGTTTCAGTCTCGCAAGGCTTTGGAGCGTATTACAGTGCCTAAGATCTACCATCCATTCATTCAAGGACCGTTTGGCGAGCGTGCTGCAGCTCTCAGCGCGGAAACCGGAGCGCGTATTCACATTCCACCTGCGTCCACCCAAAGTGATGAGATTGTCATTGCAGGTGAAAAGAATGGCGTGTTGTCTGCAAAGGCGCAAATCGAGAAAATTTATGAAGAAATGGTAATTATTGTTTATTTGTCAAAAATATTGAAAATCATAAGCTTTTTACCTATATATTTGTTCCAGAGCTTGTCATAACTTTTAAAATTAAAAAATATATATTTTTTTATGTTTTGAAGTGCTAGTATATAAAGCTGAATAATGAGCAGATAATGTAGTCAAAAACCATTACAATATTATTTTTATAATTTATTTTTACTATCATTCATCTAACAGGCAAACAAATGTTCCACTGTTCGCGTCGAGGTTCCCAAATCTCAACATAAGTATGTTATTGGTGCTAGAGGAACAACAATACAAGAAATTTTGAAAGAAACTGGAGTGTCGGTTGAGATGCCACCACCTGACTCAACAACTGGCACTATTACTCTCCATGGCCCTCATAATAAAATTGGTCTTGGTAAGTTATTCGATTTTGGGTATTCTAAAGTTATTTAATAATTTACATGAAAATAAATAATAGGGAGATGTTTTGGCGTAGTGGGGCAACATCTGACTGTAACAACAGCATGGAGTAAGAAGACAAACCACCATGTTGAGTTCACATAATGTCTTGGTCATTGGGGGGGAATTAAAGTTCAGAGAGTTTTAACACCATGTGCCCTTTGCCTACCCCGTGGACACAGTGTGAAACTAATAAATACTAATAAATGTTTTCAGCTCTATCCAAGGTATGTGAAAAAGCAAATTCGGTTAAAACAGCTACTGTTGATGCGCCCACATGGATACATAAGTATATCATTGGAAAAAATGGTTCTAATATTAAGAAGATCACTCAAGACTTTTCTAAGGTAAAAAACATATGTTGGGCAACTTTTTTATATTTCATAAAGACTTAATATATTTTCATAATTTTTTCGTAATGCATATGTATCTTTATTAAGTAAAATTTAATTTTCAGGTGCATGTTGACATAACACATTCAGAAGATAAGGTAAAGATTGATGGGCCTCCAGAAGAAGTAGAACGCGCACAAGTAGAACTAAGTGACTTCGTTAAGAACTTGCTTGCAACACTCACTTATGTTGAGCTTTCTGTTGATCCTAAGTTCTTTAAACATATTATTGGCAAAAGTGGAAGTAACAGTAAGTGAAAATTTAAATTATTATTAAGACTAAAGTACCGCATTGGTTGCAAAAGAGTAAATCGATTTTTTTCTTTTTTAGTTAACAGACTGAAAGATGAGACTGGTGTAGTTATAAATATAATTGAAAGTGAAGGAAACAATGTGATTCGTATTGAAGGTAGTCGTCAAGGTGTCACTGATGCCGAAAGAGAATTGAGAGAGATGGTAATGAAACTCGAAAACGAGAGGACAAAAGAGGTATTTTTTGACCACAGGTATATTAAATCTTTGATTGGAATTCGTGGGGAAAAAATTAAAGAAGTTCGTGAAAAGTTTGATCGCGTTCTTATCTCACTGCCAGACCAAGGTCAAAAAAGAAGTCCTATTAAACTTAGAGGTCCACAAGAGGACATTGAAAAATGTGAGAAATATCTACACAAGTTAATGAAAGAGATTGCGGAATCCTCTTACGTGCAAGAAGTGCCAATATTCAAACAGTTCCATAAATTTATAATTGGTAAGGGTGGAGTTAATTTACGTAAGATTCGTGATGAAACTCAGACTGCAATTGATTTACCCGCAGAAGGCGTCGATAGTGACGTCATCACTGTCCGAGGTAAACGCGAGAACGTAGAGGAAGCTGTGAAGAGAATACAGCAAATCCATAATGAAAAGGCAAACATTGTTACTGAGGAAGTTACTATTGCGCCCAAATACTACAATTCCTTGATTGGCGCTGGTGGAAAATTAATTCATTCAATAATGGAGGAATGTGGCGGCGTGCTCATCAAATTCCCGCCCGCAGATAGTGACAGTGATAAGGTTCTTATTAAGGGTCCCATTGAGGATGTGGAGAAGGCTAAGCAACAGCTCCTGGCTCATGCCACTGAGCGCGAACTGACTTCGCACACTGCTCAAGTACGCGCTAAACCAGAGCACCACAAGTTTTTGATTGGCAAGAGTGGTGCTAACATTAAGAAGATCAGAGAGAATACTGGAGCTCGCATCATATTCCCGACCGAGAAAGATGAAGATAAAGAAGCTATTTTCATAATTGGTTAGTAAATATGACTATGTTCTTATGTAGGTATATTCCTATTTGTTGGCTCTTGTAAGATAAAGTATGGCGTTGAATTCCACTACACAAGTCAGTGTCTCAAATATTTAACAATTATGTATATTGATAATTTCACTTTTATCCTTGAACAGGTCGTGAAGAGCAAGTGGAAGAGGCGCGCAAACAGCTGGAGGCTGCGGTGGCGGAAATCAGTAATGTGTCGGAGGGTGAGATGTCGGTGGACCCTCGCCACCACCGGCACTTCGTGGCACGCCGCGGCGAGGTTCTGCGCCGCATCGCCGACGACTGCGGCGGCGTACAGATCTCCTTCCCGCGCCAGGGAGTCAACAGCGACCGCGTCGTACTCAAGGGACCCAAGGACTGCATCGAGGCCGCCAAGAACCGCATTCTGGAAATCATAGAAGACTTAGAGGCCAAAGTAATTATTTTTTATTTACTCTGCTCTCTAAGTGGGTTTTATATATATTGGCTCGTGAAATATATTTTTTCTTTCTATTATAGGTCACTATAGAATGTGTGATCCAGCAAAAACACCACCGCACAGTAATGGGTGCACGTGGTGCAAAAGTGAAAGACATCACTGCTGAGTTTGATGTTCAAATAAAGTTCCCGGAACGTGACCCCACGGAAGGAGCTGATATTCCTGTGAAAAATGAAGAAAATGCTGAACCAGGTGCCAATGATATTATAAAAATAACAGGACGTCCTGAAAACTGTGAGGCTGCCAAAAAAGCTCTTTTAGAACAGGTATAACATATTTTGTTGAATAAGAATTTTTATTATGCTTTGAAAATAAACACGCTTTATAATTTAAATGATACACAAATGTAAGCAACTGAATTTTACTGCATTTATAGTGAACATATTTTTACCCTTTTGTATAACAAATAAAGATTGTAATAAAATAATATTGAATAATTTGGTTTTCAATTTTAAAATTTATATTTCAGGTCCCAATTACCATTGATGTTGAAGTACCTAACGATCTTCATAGATTACTTGCTGGGCAGAAGAGGCGTGAATTAATGCAGACTTATGACGTCCACATCCAAATGCCTCCTAATGAAGACAACAGTGATATTGTTAAGGTACATAATATATATTTGATATATTGTCCTGTCTGAAAAATATATTATTTAAAAGATACACATTATACTAAAATCTTTCATAAAGATACCCAATTAAATTTTATATAGTTTAGGCGATTTTTTAAACACCATCCATCCATTTAGATATATAGACGAAATTTTAAGAAGAATCAATCCGCACTTTTCAAACCATAGAGCAATATCTAAATGTGTCGCCACCCGCTGTAATTCTTTTATATTCCTATATTTAAATTTTCAATTTTCGTCAACTATTAAAATGTTATTATCATTTATAGGTAACTGGTACACCAGCAAATGTTGAGAAAGCTAAGCAAGCTCTCACTGAAAAAATTGTAGATATGGAAAAAGAAAAAGAAGATAGAATTTTGAGGTAAATATTTTTATAAATGTGTTTTTAAATTAAATTTATTTATTTAAATTTGATTTGCATAATTCTGTGTATTTTTTTTATATTTAATAGGTCATATGAACTGAAATTCAAAGTGGACCCTGAATACCATCCTTTGGTTATTGGTAAAGGTGGTTCTGTCATCACTAAAATTCGTAACGACTATGGTGTACAAATTAACTTGCCAAAGCGCGGAGAGCCAGAAGATGATACCATCACAATTCAAGGTTATGAGGACAAGGCAATACAAGCCAAAGAAGCCATTATGGCTATTGTTCATCAACTTGTAAGTGCACTACTAATATTATTCTTACTTATTATTATTATACTTTCAGTTGGAAAATTACTTATAGTTAACACTATTCAACACAAGCACTTTTTAAACAGCTTATCATCAGTAAAAAAATAATCGTGGGGGATTGGTTATAATATGTATACTACATAAGGAATATCTTAAATATATCCTCATTCTTCTCTGAGATTGTAACCTCACTTTATATTGGTTACAAGGTATGATCATATATCATGGTTAGGAAACTGTAATTCTCCTAATATAATGCACAATACACACGCATATACACAATATACACTCATATACTCACACAATTTTATTAGGGTTAATTTTGAATATATTATAGTGCAGTATAAATTCATTATTTAAAAAAAAAGTATATATTATAATACTTATACTAATAAACATAGTCATTATCGAATTTAATTAGTTTTTAATTTTTTATTAAAAAAAAATCTTTTATAAAGTAAGTCATTTAATAATAATTCCTCTTAATAGTAAACATTTATTTGTAGGACAATCAATTTAGAGATGAAGTTGACATCGACCCCCGCGTCCATAGGAGGCTCATAGGCCTGAAAGGAAAGAATATTCGTCGTATAATGGACGAGTATAAAGTGGACATTAGATTCCCCAAGCAGGGAGATGACAGCATTGTCGTCATTACTGGGGACGAAGACAATGTGCTAGATGCAAAAGATCACCTGCTGAATTTGGCTGAAGAATATGTATGTATCGATATTTAATCAATCAAACAGTAGTGTGTCTAAATATTTAAGTCTCCTATAAAAAAATTAGTATAGATAGATGGTAATCTCTGCATTTTGTAGAAGCAGCAAGAAAATAAATCTTATACATTTCTATTTCTTATATGTTTCTGATACATGTTCGATGTTGAATTTCTTATATGGTTAAAAAAATTGGCAATATTATTTTACATAGTTTTGAAAGCAGTCTTAAATTTTCATGTTAAATAAATATATCATAGTTATATATATACAACCATTATATGAGTATGTAAATATTTACAGCTGCAAGATGTGGTAGACCGTTACCAAAGACCGGCGGCGCCGTCTTTGGGTGATTTTGGGGATGTGCTGAGTGGGGAGGTCGCGAGTGGTGCTCCGGCGGCTCCGTCCACCGGCTTCGTGGTGAAGGGCGGGCCCTGGGAGCAGCGCGCGCCCGACACGGCCTCCACGCACGAGTTCCCCACCATGCCGGGGGCCCCGCGCGCCGCTGCGCCCGCCCCCGCCCCCGCCCCTTCCACCGCCTGGGGGCCCCGCCGCTAACCATCTACAAGCTCATATCTCTTACAACTAAGCTCGACTTTTAGATCCAACTTATACATTCTCAGATTAAGCCATTAACTGTTGTAGATGCAAGTTTTAGTTTCATGCATGATGAGAATACAATTATAATCATAAGTAACTATTGTTATTTCATTAAAACTTTCGGTTTTATTGGAATTTTTATATCATATATTAATATGTATAACATGTGGGGGCGTTATTATCATACATCATATCGTCCCTTTGGTTTTATTCCTGAGCTTTTCGTGATTGTTGGGAAGGCCCATTTTATATGTATTTATATTATTATATAAATATATTATTATATTTATGATCTTGGTACGAAACTTGACGAAATTTATTATTTGATTGATAGAAAGTCACCTTCGTGACGTTTAGATTCATGTATGCCTACTTATTAATATAACGATTTAAACTTTTCGATAAAATTGACATTTAGCTCATTCCTCCATTTATATGGATATAAATTGCAATATGGTGTAAGGGTTATAAATTTTTGATAATCTTTAGAGATGTTAGTGCCGAATTACGCCATACGATTAATATATAGTAATGAAAAGTAATATATATTTTTATTAAGTACCATTTTATGAGTTGCTGAATAATATGTACTTTTGATATGAAGCATAATTTTTATATGGAACAATATAGTATAACCAAGAGTTAATGCTTATTGTATTGTTTATCATTAATATTTTTAAGCAAATAAGTTATGGGTAAAGCTTGGAATCAACATTATAGAGATAAATGCAACATCTTTTAAAACTATATCTTTGTTGTACATCCATAACACACTATTATACATAAGTATATAGCAAAGCAAAAATATTGATTTTTTCTAATTATCATGTGCTTATCCATTTAAAACTTACTTAATGTTATTAGTATAAATGTACACAGACACAGAAAAAACACGTGGATAAAGAAATCTGAAGCATATCGAAAAATCAACACAAAACTAGTCATTTTAACCGTAATGAAATATTTATGCAATAAGGGAAATTTTATTTAAAAAAAAATCTGAATTTAATTATATAGGCAAATGTGTATTCTGTTATTTTCTGTAATTTCCAATCTTTAAACATAACATATTAAAATTAAAAATGATATGTTGTACTTATTGGTTAAAATATAATGAAATATTTTTTCATAATAATTGTTTTTTTTTTTCTATATTATTTTTATAATTGTTGCCTATAACAGTAAATAAATCATTAATAATAAGATGAGAATGAATATTTTTACAAAGTAATTTGTACATAGTGAATTCTGTTTGAAATATAAATAAAATCTTTTACAGGACTTCTTTTATTTTTGTTCTTGTTTTGTCATATAATTGAATAATCTACTAAATAATATAAGTAAGTCCGTTTATTAGCGAATACCTGTAACATTTTCGACCCCATCTTATATGCATTAAACAAAGAATGAACAATTTAATAAACTTAACTTAGCTTCACGCTTTATCGCTAGCGGGAATAGAGAGAACGGAGCGCCAAACGCTACGGTCTCTACATACCTCTTTCGCCTCGTCCACTGTCTTCAACCTCTTCATACATGCCCTCTGGGGGGTCCTCATGCTTTTTACGAGACCAAACCGAAGTCTTCCACTCGCTTTTCCATCATAAATCTTTTTTGCCATTCTTTCATCACACATTCGTTCGACGTGCCCAAACCAGCTGAGCACGTTCTTCTTCATCCTCACCGTGACATCCTCGCTAGTACTTGCCATTCTGTGTATCTCTTCATTGCGGATTCGATGAGCTAAGCTGACTCCGCATATCCTACGAAGAGATCACATCTCCACGGCATGTATCTTTCTTTCATTCTTCTTCTGTAACGCCCACGTTTCGCTGCCGTATAACAGCTTCGGTACCAACTGTTACGATTTACACTGATTTTGCATTCCGTCCTTTCTTCATCTTTTTCATAAATCAGAACCTTTGTCTTATTCGCATTCAGGACCATTATTTTCACACCCTTCTTTCAGAGTGGTGACCAATGCCTGCAACTAGCATTCCGATTATGCAATAAGCACTGCATCATCTGCGTACAGCAGGCAATTCACATTCATGTCACCTACTTTCACTCCCATATCACTTTGTTTCACTCCTTGGAGACAGCTATCCAAATACAAATTGAACAACCAAGCTGACATGGCGCAACCTGGTTCAACATCCGATTGGATGTCAAACCAGAGCGACATGCCAGCTCCTATTCGCACGCAGGATGAGTGATCACTCAGCTTATAGTTTTTCTTTTTAATTTCTCTCATACCTTTATCCTTACCTGAGGCTTTATAATCCTGCAATGCTTTCTTCCTTCTTTCTAGAGCATCTTGCACTTCATCATCCCACCATGCGCTTTTACCACATACCCCTGTTGCTGCTTCCTTTATGCAATCCCTAAGGTTCTGCCAGCATACTTTCATATTTTTATTTCCAGATCCGCTGCTATCTAGCTTCTTGGAAACTCTTTCTTGATATTCCTCTCTAATCGGTGAATCTTGAAGCTTCCAGCTTCTTATGCGATAATTCGACTCCAAGTTTGGACACCTTGTGTAGTTGAGCCAACCTGCAAACAGACCCCTTATTCTAGCAATTACTAGATAGTGGTCTGTTCCCAGCTCAGAACTCCTAAACACTCACGTGTCCATAACTTGGCTTCGAATACGCTGATCCACTAGGAATAAATCAATCATACTTTTCCCTTCCGCTCGCTCCTATGTATACATATGAATTTGTTTGTGGTCAAACATCGTGTTTGCCACAAACAAATTTCTTTCCTTGCAAATTTCCAATATAAGCTTTGCAGCCTCATTTATTCTCTTGTAACCATACTGACCTATCACTCCTTCGTAACCGCTTCGCGCAGTTCCGACCCATCCATTCAAATCACCACATATTATTAATTTTTAATTTCCTCTAGCACTATCTAGAACGTCCCTGACACTCTCCCAAAACTCCTCGAGTTCGCCTAATGGAGCTGAGGATACTGGCGCATACGCCGCTAACAAGGATACTCTAACCAATCGAGAGGACAATAACACACCTACACCGTGACACCCCGCTCGCTCACTGGTACGCCGGTCCAGAAAGCGACCCGACTGCCCGGTAAATCGGTAGTGTTATTGCTCTACCGTTTGGTCAGTCACACATACGATATCCAAATCTGTATCATATCTAATGATTCATTTATCTTTTCTTCCATCCCTCCTCTACAAATATCTACGTGGAATATATTCCACGTAGATATTTGTAGCTCCGCTCTCCACCTCCCGCCGTTCCGGACATGGCGTGTTGGGTGGCGGTCCCAAACGACGCATTCGTGGCCAACGGGGACGCACTGGTGCGCGTCGCCATTAAATCTATATCTAAGCAAAACGTAACAAAATGTAATCAATGGTAACATTTACTAAGTGCTGCTGCTACTTACTCAATGGAATATTTCGCTTCGTAAGTTATTACTTCCGCTCTGGATTCTGTAACAAAATTAAATCATCTATAATAAAGAACATGAAACACGGGATGAAGAAATGGAGAAGTCATATTGATCCTGCGATATCTATAGGTCTCACAATTCAGAAAGACTAACTTTTTACCAAATTATCAATTTCTATAACTAATTAATTACTCCAGAGCAAACATCAAACAAACGTATAAGACATTTTTTCATATCTAGCAGCAACAAACCAAAACATTTAAGGTGTACGATATCATCTTTTTATTTATATTCAATATAAATAAAAAGATCATGAATCTCATCAGATATCAATTCTACCTATTTATTTAATAAACTACAGTTGACAAAGACGACTTGTCAGAACTTAAAAAAGTTAAAATAAGGAATTCAGGAATTTGTAATTAATGTAATCATGGTAAAAAATATCACAAAAATTGTATATAAAAAAAATGCTGTACACCCGTAACATTTACTGATGAATTTTAAAAAGTTTAAAAAACGTACCAAAATCTAAAATCAGAGCTACTTGTACCTCATTTTCATTATTTTTAAATACAGATTATACTCTATATAAAAAAGTAAGCATATAATATATTTGCGCTCGTTTTTATTAAGTCACTAGCGGCCCACTCGCGGCTTCGCCCGCAAACCATCTATAATTATTTTATTATGCTGCATTTGCTAACAGATTAATTATATAGTTTACACATTTAATCTTGAACATACTTTTTATAACTCTGGGAAATTGCAAGCACTGCGCTGCTGAATGTGAGGACGTCATCGGCGGCAAGGGCACCCTTTGCGGTACGAGCCGAGTCTTGTGGCCGTAATCAAAGCTTTGAATTGAAAGCGTTGAAAAAAAAGTCAGAGTATCTCGTTGCCATCTAAGATCTAAAATTGTACCACTATATTTGTGAAAAATTGGACAAATAAATTTTAGAATAATTTCTCAACAAATCTCAAGTAAATGGCATTCTTCACTGGTTAGAACTTAAACCGCGCACAAATTATTAGTACCTTTTTAATTAAGCTAACACACAGTTGAGTAAGGAATTAATGTTCACTTCATTATACGTAAAAAGAATACTATATTAAATTATTAATACAATGTTAACTATTGTAATGCAATTTTTTACGTTTTTGAGTATAAAATTAAATTAAATCAGCTTTACGCTGTATCCCGCACACTGCAGGGTAGGCAGAGGGAACTTAGTATTAAGACACTCCGTTCCCCACTTTCTGCCGTATTCTGGAGGCATTGCGTGTTGAGTGGCAGAACTAAACGCCGCGCTTTTCCTCAACACCAGAGCGAAGAAATGGAAATATAAATTTAAGTAAATATTTCATCTCCTCGAGTGGGGATCGAACCCACAACCAGTCGGTTTTACAGTCACACATTGTGCCCCTGCGCCACGACAGGCCTCAAGTCTTAAGTACAGTAATTATATATTTGCATGCTGTGTTTGTTTACTTTTGTATAGTTGTACAATTACATTTTTTGTATTAACTAACTTAACTTAACTTAGCTTCACGCTTTATCCCTTGCGGGGTAGTCAGAGAGAACGGAGCGCCAAACGCTACGGTCTCTGCATACCTCTTTCGCTTCGTTCACTGTCATAAACCTCTTTATACATGCCCTTCGAGGGGTACTCATGCTTTTTACGTGACCTTCCTCCAGTATCTTTGATACTGTGTTTTGAAGTTCAATCGAGCTCTCCCCATGCCTCTCTTACCGCTGAATTTTCCGTCATAAATCTTTTTCGCCATTCTTTCATCATTCTTATTCATTCGTTCGACTTGCCCAAACCAGCTGAGCATGTTCTTCTTCATTCTCATCTTGACATCCTCACTAGTACCTCCTATACTGTATATCTCTTCATTGCGAATTCGGTCATCTAAGTTGACAGCAAAACGCCTTTCAGCATCCATCTTGCATCTTCCATCTCTGCTAAATGTACTTCCCAAATATACCACTTCATTCACTTGTTTTTATATTTTACCATTTACAATGATCTTACATTCCGTCTTTTCTTCATTTCTTTCAAATATCAGAACCTTTGTCTCACTCGCATTCAGGCTTAGACCATTATTTTCACACCCTTCTTTTAAAGTGGTGACTAATGCCTGCAACTCGCATTCTTATGATGCAATGAGCACTGCATCATCTGCGTACAGAAGGCAATTTACACTAAAGTAACCTACTTTCACTCCCATGTGATTTTGTTACACTCCTTGGAGACAGCTATCCTAATATAAATTGAACAACCAGGCTTATCAGCCTGATTGTTTAATACCCGATTGGATGTCAAACCAGAAAACCTATTGGATGTCAAACCAGGGCGATGTGCCAGCTCCTACTCACTCGCAGGCTGAGTGATCTCTGTAAAGAGACTTTACAGCCTGCAGCAAGGGTCCGCTCACATTGTACCGAGGTAGTATCTCCCATAATTTCGATCAAACGCCTTTTCCAAGTCCACAAAAGCACAGAAACCTTTTTGGTTAACGGCCAACATTTTTTCCGTGATCATGCCGAGGGAAAAGATTGGCCTTTCGCTTGGGCTAGCCGGATTGGGCAGGAACAAATTATGAAAAATTTTGTTTGGTAAATTAGACTTCTCACCTCTCAGCAGGTGGCAGCTGGAGGAATTATGGAAGAAAAAATGAATGAATTATTAGACATGATGAATGACAGAAATTTGGATATTGTTTGTGTGACTGAGACCAAGCGACAGGCCAATGACACGATCGATTTACCGGGCAGTCGGGTCGCTTTCTGGCCTGAAGTACCAGATATTTGATATTTGATTTATTTTGATATTTCTAGAATTTATGCTGGAAATCGGGGGAGGTCCCAAACGACTGACGAGGTGCAGTCATCGTGCCTTTATATAAAGGCAAAGGTTCACAGATAGACTGCGCAAGCCTTAGGCTATCAGTTTGATTAGCTTGTAAAGTATATGCTAAAGTATTAGCGAGAAGAATGCAAGTCAAATCCGAAAGGCTCTTGTGGATCAGATCTTTTTCCTCGGCATGATCACTGAAAAAATTTTGGCCGTTAACCAAAAAGGTTTCTGTGCTTTTGTGGAATTGGAAAAGGCGTTTGATAGAATTGTGATAACGAAATTATGAGAGATACTACCTCGGTACAATGTGAGCGGACCTTTGCTGCAGGCTGTAAAGTCACTTTGCAGAGATCACTCAGCCTGCGTGCGAGTAAGAGCTGGCATGTCGCACTGGCTTGACATCCGATCGGGTATTAAACAAGGTCGCGCCATGTCAGCTTGGTTGTTCAATTTGTATTTGGATAACTGTCTCCAAGAAGTGAAACAAAGTGACATGGGAGTGAAAGTAGGTGACCTGAATGTGAATTGCTTGCTGTACGCAGATGATGCAGTGCTTATTGCATCATCAGAATGTGAGTTACAGGTATTGGTCACCACTTTGAAAGAAGCGTGTGAAAATAATGGTCTAAGCCTTAATATGAATAAGACAAAGGTTCTGATTTTTGGAAGAGATGAAGAAAGGACGGAATGCAAGATCAGTGTAAATGGTAAGATATTAGAACAAGTGAAGGAACAATGTTCACTAGAGATGGAAGATACGAAATGGATGTGGAAAGACGTATTGCTGCCGGTAACAGGGTTAACGGAGCCTTAGCTGCATTGATGAGACGGCGAAACGTCAGCAGCACAGCTGCGCATTTGGCCATACACAATGTAATTTTGGTACCGACACTGTTTTACGGCAGCGAAACGTGGGTTTTACAGAAGAAGAATGAAAGAAAGATGAATGCTGTGGAGATGCGATCTCTTTGTAGAATATGCGGAGTCAGATTAGCTGATTAAATCCGCAATGAAAAGTTACGCAGAATGGCAGGTACTAGCGAGGATGTCACGGTGAGAATGAAGAAGAACGTGCTTATCTGGTTTGGGCACGTCGAACCAATGAGTGATGAAAGAATGGCAAAAAAAGATTTATGATGAAAAAGTGAGTGGTAAGAGAGATAGGGGGATAGCTCGATTGACCTTCGAAAACACAGTATCAAAGATACTGGAGGAAGGTCACGTAAAAAACATGAGGACCCCCCGGAGGGCATGTATGAAGAGGTTGATGACAGTGGACGAGGCGAAAGAGGTATATAGAGACCGTAGCGTTGTGCGCTCCGTTCTCTCTGACTACTACTTCGCTAGGGATAAAGCGTGAAGCTAGTTTAGTTTAGTTTTTGTTTATTATAATTAAGAATTGTTTTATTTAGTAAATATAATTTAATTTACTACTTCCCTAAAAATATCCTCCTAACTTAACTCTAAAAATAAGAAGAAATTTGAAAAATTACTAATTTTGTCAAATCCCGAAAATATCGAAAAAACCGGGATCCCGGGATGTTTCTGAAGTCGATATCAAAAATCGAAAGCAAAACCGGGTTTTGCTTGAATGGTCCGATATTGCGACCCCTAGTCTGGACAAGTTTAATGATTAAGTGTTTACAAAAATATATTTTAAGAAAAAATATCCAAAAAAAATAATATTAAAGGTGCCTTTTTAGTATATACTTAGCTAATCAAAAATCAAAAATATTCGTAACTAAAGTATATTTTTTTTTACTATTTTCAATTAAATAAGTCTAGTATTTTCAATTCAATAAGTTTGGGGGTTGGAGTTGTTCGCATGCGTAGGAAGATTGCACTTCGTTATCCTACACGTGTCCCCTGGGTGGCGTTAAACGAACAACAACGCCGAGCAACAGGCAAATAACATGCCTTGGGCTACCACAGGCCTGGAGAACTTAATTTCCCTCCTAAAGAGTGGCAATGACATCCTGGGAGAGTGTTATGAGTATTAATCCCAAAACCCCCCTTTTTATACGAAAATATCTCATCTAGAATGCGATTTGCCATGCGATCCGGCTAACCCCCGGCGCCCTCTGTGTCAGAGGGTGTGAAGTTTGCTACCGAAAACTCTGCGGAAGTAGGTGTCCAGGCTTTCGTTGTAGTAAATACTACTGGCACACGTAGATTTGTGCAACAGGCTTTCCACCCATCCATGTTTGCCAATGGAACCTCTCAAGTCAGTGGCTCCATTGGCTGATTTTAATATGGTAATAGCAGATATATACATGGAGGTTTTCGAAGGGATGGCTCTTAGCTGTGCATCATAAAAATACCAATAGATACGTCAATAGTGAATCTCACCACCATCCCATACATTTATCTACCATTGATAAATCTTTATCGCCTTACCTTTAATTAACATTGAACATCGTGGGGACGAGCTTTGATATGTAAAGAATGCCCTTCATCAGAACAAGATTTTTGCTCCTCTCCAGCGTTGTCAGAAGACCAACAAGCCATGCCTAGTAGAAATACAACCAGCACTTCTACCATATTTCTAGAGGGTAACAGATAGGATTGGCGATATCTTGGATAGGCGAAAGTGAACCAATTCTTAAGACCAGTGAAAAATAATAATCCTTTGCAGTGTGTAGACCTATACAAACTAGATAGCAATTGTGACTTAACATACATTGTTCAAAAAAGGAGAAGTATTGGTGTTGGGGGAACGAACAATTTCTGATGTCAAGAATGAACATGTATCGAAAAATAAAAATAGACGAATGGACATGTATCGATGTCAGCAGAGTACGGGTAAAGAGTGGGTAAGCCAAACCATTGCATCAGGTCCTATAAATCACAAACCCTCGCCAGGGAGAACAGATAAATGCCAAGAATAATCTACGAGGTTAACGAAAGACAAAGACATCTTAAGTAGAGAAGATGGTTGGGAATTATTTACCACCAGAAAGGAGGAATCTTCAGTTGCCTTTAGGGAATATTATATCGATGATACAGGAGAAAGGTCACGAAACACATAAGGAACCCCCGCATGGCATATATTAGATAATATTATTATAAGAGTATGTGTACGAGTGGTGACAGTGGACAAAGTGAAATATACAGAGACCAGAGCTTTAGGGGCTCCATTTTCCCTGACTACCCTACTAGGAATAAAGCGAGGTGTTAAAAAAAAGATATAACTTTAACTTTATAACGTTACCATTACACTGAAATTGAATGACATAGAAGTTATATAGTATGAACATTCAAAAGGATAGAATCCGAGAATAGTTTACGGACTAAATTTAGATGCTAGGTAAATCTGTCATAACTGATTTAAACATAAACATTTCAGTCCACGAACCATCCGGGAGTTAACAGATTAGAAATATATTTAATATTCAGGACTACAGCCTCAGATCAGATTCATCCATCTACTCTAAAAGCTAATAATTATTATTATCCCTAATTGCCATTGCCGTTTTTCATGTAAAATCATTGTCTTCTACCGGTGTCATTGCCTTCTTTACCATTTTGCTGGCAATGACGTCGCTATCATTGATGTATAAAACATGTTGTAACTTTACCAAAAAGTAATTTAAAGTACATGAATTGTGCTGGATAAAGATTTTGTTCAAAATGTCAATATAAGTAGTTAACGATCAACAAAATATTTATAATTTTAAGTTGATGACAGTGGACGAGGTGAAAGAGGTATGTAGAGACCATAGCGTTTGGCGCTCCATTCTCTCTAACTTCTCTACTTAATACATCGTGAAGCTTGAGAATGTCCAAGCTTGTATCTCTCAACAAAATTTGTTTTATGCACTGCTTTTAAAAAGACATTTTTAGGAGTACTGACAGTTATATGAACTGTCTTACTGTGGATCTGTGGTTTTATATGACAGATCCCGGAGCAGCGATTTGATTTACCTCTTTTCGTAGTCGAGATAAATCGACTACTTAAAACTTAAAAGACATATTGCATGCAAACAGTATTAAATGCAAATTAGAACTTTGTTGACATTATTTACAAATTGTATTTACCGATAATTACATGTTTTCACTTTAAAATCATGTCGGAACAATCGCAAAAGCGTGTGTTAGTTTCTATAATATTTTATAATTTATAAATATTTATCAAATGATATTTTATACGTTAAATTTTTAGGAACTTAAAAATCCCATTTGAAAACGAAGAACAAGCTATACTGGTCTCAGAAATCCTCAACGTCGACAAAGAACTTAAAGGTAGTGGAATTCAAAGAAATATAAGCGTTGAAGATAATGGCCTAAATGTGTAAGTCACTACATCTAGACAAATATAATACTTATTAAAAGACACTGCTTATTTAATTTTTTTTTTCAGAACGTTTGAAGGTGTTGATTACAAGAAGTTAAGAGTCTCAATTAACGCTTTCTTAAAAAATATAATTTTAATAGTAAAAACATTCAATATTCTTTAATAATGCCAGAGCATACTCCAGCTCCGACTTCATCTAGATCCTTATATGGTTTCTTTATGTATATGTTTAGTAAAATTGTTTTAATAGTTTATTGTATTTGGGCATTTATTCCTGATTATTACTTACATAATTTGAACATCCATTACTATCCACAAAAGTATTGGGCTACTGCAGTACCAATACAATGTTTAGTAGGATTAACAATGTTTGCATTTTTTGTGTATCCTAGTTCAAATTTGATGCTTACATCAAAAGTTAACAGTGTTAAAACAATTCATGACCAATATAACAAAGAAAACAGTAAAGTTATTAAAAATAAATATAGTTTAAATAATTTATGTATTTGTAAGAATAGAAAAACATGTATGAAGTATAATTATGTAATAAGTTCAAAAGAATTGCATGAAGATATTGTTCCAAAATTAAAAGATTTAGATATTAGTTATGTATCTAAAAGGCTGTATCTAAATAATAAGATAATATAAATAAAGTAATCTAAAAACATTTATTTTTGTAATTTTGTGTAATTGAAAATATATTTTTTAAATAAAGTATGCGTTAGAATAAAATATTTTTAAACAATTGAATATCCCTATAACCACTGGCGCTTGACACTGGGTTACTATAATTGATGTCTTTATAATTATGAATAATCTTTATCACAGCCAGTTGTGGTGTAAATGAGACTGGTTGTGGGTTGGATCGAAAAGAATTGGGCGGAAATTGGGAAATGGATCATCTTAAACACTAGACTATCTCTGCCTATCCTGCTATGTGTGGGATATTTTCTATTTTTATACACATGTACATTAAAGTACACTCAAAATCTATATTCCATGTCTTGAAACTACATTTTATTATATAATGTATCACACCAAAAAATAATCTCCATATCTTAACTTATTATTGATAGAAGAATGTCTTCAGTTTTCAGTAATTTAATTTACACTTACATTTTAAAAAACTTTGTAAATAACATAAATTGTTTTTTTTACAGATTCACACTTTTTCTCACATAGCAATGTAGTCAGGTGGAGGGTTCTAGGTTCCATATTCATTCCTGTTTCAAGACTACATTCTTCATTTTTCGCCCAAATTCGTGATATTGGCGAAACTCGACACCATGCTGTCCCAGAAAGGGAAAATAAAAATATTTGATTTCCCCGAGTAGGGATCGAAACCACTACAATCATGCTTACTGTCAAACATATTCAGCTTCACGCTGTATTAAGAAATAATAATTCATCCCATTTAATGGGAATCGAGTCCACAACCGTTTCGTTTACAGTCACACGCTTGTGCTACTGTGCCACGACGGCTTGAATTTATCTGCAGTTAATATCTTCAATCATAATGATATCTATAGATTTTTAAGCGAACATCATAAATCATTATGTTAGGTAAATATTAATTTATGAATTTCTTGCAGTAGGTAAGCTAAAAACAGATATGGCCACAACTGACGACCCTACATTGCTTCTACGCAAAATACAAAAACGAAGATATATTTGTTCTTAGATCCAATGATAAATAGATTTACCAACATATTTAAATATGAATAAATCTAAATCTTACTTACATGTAGATTGCTTTTGTAGTTATAATAATATATGTTACTACAATTATTCATATGCACTAGTCTTCATAGTAAATATGTTATTGTATTCATATTTCTTGATATTCAATGACAAGAAATACTCCAAGGTTTTATTTACTCAAAACGTTAGAAATGAAATAATATATTTAAATGTTTGGTTTGAAAATACAACATTGCGTTCCGCTATTTAACCCACAATGAATCTATACAGACAGTAAATGGAATTAATATATTATAATAATTATAATTTTTTACAAAAAAATCTCCGACTTACACCGGATCCCATAATCAGAACCTAATTAAACTCTCAGCAAACTACCCTTAGTGTATCCTTTCCAATAAAAAAGACTCATCAAAATCGGTTGGCGTGATATTGAGTTATTCGTCCATTTGTCGCGCACATACGCATTTAAGGCAAATTTAAGACTTATGTGATTTTTTAATTGATAACACTGTTAGAAATGGACCAAATTAAAATGGCTCCACATAGAAATCACCAGCTTTCACATAAAAAAAACCATCATAATCGGTTCACCCAGTCAAAAGTTCTGAGTCGCATTGATAACCTCCTCCTTACGGAAGTCGGTTAAAAATGTACGGAGCTTAGAAAGCTCCATATATTGATCATATCATATAGGACGCACGGGAGGTTTTTTAAATTTTAGTTATATATATTAAGTTCGTTTTTCCTTTCAATGTATCATAATTTTTATTTCCAAGTTGTGGCCACATAAAATTATTGCAAAATAAATATTTCGTCGACTTCCTTTACAGAACAGCCAGCTATTTAAGATTTTCATTAAATTCAGTCCAGTAAGTTACATAGTTACGTTTAAAATTTAAAAACCTAAAAATATGTCTACATAGTTACTATGCTGATAACGCGCTCGGCCCAGATCAACTTAGGAACGTACGACATAACGTTTTGAACATTAATTTGCTTATGTAGATTTTAAATTCAGATTTCTCCATAATCTTAATAAATCATTCTATAAAATATGTTAAAAATCATACAAAATGTCCGAATTTTTGCATCGAAGTATCGACCCATCCAGAGGTTGGGCAGTATTTTATTAACTAATGGTTATCTCCCTATCAAGTATTTAGACGTATTATTATAGTTAATGTAAATTCCAATTTCCACCATTTTAATTATTACACGTGTTTAGAATCGTTTTACGGTATAATCAATAAATAAATAATCGGCGTCATATTCATTTTTGAATAGCATACATTTGCATTAATATTTAATTTATAAGTTCACTTTTTACGTGACCCAGCTACGAATTAAGTAAGTACTACTGGCTCATAGAATAAACAACGCTTCTGGTTATCATTTGTTCAGCTTAATTTTAAGTACGATAAACTCACCATGAAGACAAACTAAATATTTAGCTATAGTGATGCCATTGTACCTAACCTACCTACTTATCAATAAAAAAAAGTATATAAAAAAACAAGCATTAATTATGATAATATTAGTCTAATTTTAAATTGCTTTGTAACATTTTTGAGATATCAATTATTTTTCAATTTTTAGTCATTTTTACGTGAATACATAAAGAAACAAATTTATTTTTATTATATTGATATAAGTATACCAAACTATTGAAGTATAATGAATTTCACGTTTTTTTTATTTACAACATTAAATGGTATAAAAGGATGTCATTAATGTATACTGGGTCGTAATTACTAACGAAGTAAATACCAAGTGGACTATTCTATAGGAACTGCGATTTCCGAGCTCAATATCGACATAACTTAAAAGGTGGACACGCCCTGTTTAGGCTTGATTTTAATATAGGCATATTGCTTATCTACCCCAAAAAATATTAAATGTTATTATAAATATCAGCTGACCTAAATAGGAGCATGAAAAGGCCGTAGAGTTTAATATGTTCACAAAAAAAAGTTACGCGTGACGGTCATTTTATAATTTTATCATCATACGTTTTCCCATAAATATCGTGACTCGTGGCCCATATTAGTGATATTTAAAAAAAAACATAATTCATGTATAGAACAAAAATATCGAATTAATCAAATAAATATAAACGATTTAAGTAACTATATTTTTGTTTATGAACCAATGAAAATCATGACTATTTGTATATTGGCACCTATTGAGAAAAATATTTTTATCTTATATGAAAGATACATAAATTTGATACAACACTAAGGATTATCTAGGCGTGACTTATTAAAACTATAATAAATAGAGCTCAATGTTAATATATTTTATAAGGATAAAACAACACTTCCCATGATTAGTACAAAATAAAATTAAATATATTGTTAGTTTTTACATAGGTAAAATTTATTTAAAAGTACAGAACATATGAAGGACTACACACTGAATTGAGATAAAATACTTAGAACTGACTTTGAAAATGATGTAAGCCACTTTAGTATTCACAATATGAACTTATTGCATTGATTAATAATTATTTGGCAGACCAAAAGAGATTTTCCAACAGTGCATAGGTCATTAAACCTTATTAATAATATAAGTGAAGTTTGGAATAGAAGCTGTAAGAAAATCTGCAATTAGACTAGCCACTACATCTTATATACCGAAACATTATGACTAAGAAATTTATGAATGTGATGTTCCAGCATACAAGTGGAGTTGCATGCAGGCAACAAGGGGCCGGCATACACCCAAATATAAATTAGTTAAGTATAGTTTATAGATAGTAATTTAATATATTTTGTACAATAAAATACAATTAAGTACAACTTGTAGCAAAGATATTAAAGAGAGTAATATTTATCTCAAGTGTTAAAGCTGCAATAACGTGTGTGTACGCACAAGGCATATTTACACAGCACACACGTACGGCAACAACACACCATGTGCTGCACACTATAGTACATAATTAATTTTATTACTTAATAGAATATAAAGACACGCCCAAGCTGAGAACTTCACCACATACTTTACATATTTCAATGCATGATTAGCCAATGAACATGCCTGTACTTCACTAGCAGATCGCTATTAAATAATACATTGATCGACGCTTAATATCACAGCTAATTATGCTTTGAAAATTATAGACATGTCTAATTTTCACTAATGTAGATAACAATGTAGAGTATAAGTAGATAATCTGAATAAATTTACATTACAATATCATGTCTTTTCATATGAAAAATTTAAAATTACATTACCAAAAATTAAACAGTGCAGCGCATTATAAATAAATGTGCATACCTTAATATTTAATTGACTAAATAAATTTGTTGCCTGCAGATCTGATAATTATTTTAAATATCGAGAGGTAATATCTTAAAGAGAAATTTTAATTTCAACTATTGAAAAAAAGTTAAATCCAAATTTAAAAATATTTAGTATCTATAATGCCAATTCCCTTCAAATCCACCTTATTACCATGAATGTGAAATATCATTCCAAAAAGCTGAGTCTCCGTCACACATATTTCACTATCACTATAATCGTGGGCCATAGTAAGGATTGAAGAGAAGTCGAAGCGAGCACTTCACGAATGTGCATTACTGTTAACATGAGGCTTTTTTTCTTGTGCATCTGGAGTACGCTGCCCATCTCTGCGTGGTGGCATCCGTTCATTAATAGCATCTAAGCCTTTTGCTTCAGCAAACGAGGTAATCTTGTGGTTGGGCGAGAATCCTTGAAGAGCATTTTTTAAAGAGGTTTTACCACCTGATAATGCACCCAAAGGTAGAGCACCAGTTGGAGTGAGCCCCTTAAGCTGCAAAACTGATTCACTTTCCTCACGAAGTACTGAAAAGACATGGGCCATTTTTCCAATAGCGCGGATTTTGTTACGAATCACTTCTTTTCTGAGATTGGCTTCCTCCAAAGCATCCTCTCCTTCTGTCATAAGTTCATCATCAGAGCAAATATTTAGGACATTAACAAGCATCTCTGTAACCTTTTCCCCCACAAATGGAAGTGACCAAGTAAAAACATCCATAAAGTTTGGCAGCCAATATGGATGGGGAGAACAGTTGAACTGCCGAATATTCATGACATTGTTCTCATACTTTAAGACTGCAGCTTTATTGTTGTACACATCCAAGTAATTGGGAGCAGAAAAGATAGTAATAAGACTTGGGAACCCAGTAGTTTGGCTTTTACGATACATTCGATAACCAGCATCTTGAGCTTCATGAGCACGGATGATTGACAATAAATTGTTCCTCTGTAGAAAGTCACAACAAGCAGCATAGCTGTAAAAATACGAGCAGCCTCTAACAGAGTTGTGCGAAAAATGCTCTGCATTTTTTTCATTTCCAAAATCTTCAAGAGGATCAGACCACAGCAGATCACACATAGCCCCAAATGCAGGTGGTTCTTTGAATCTATCTAGTTTACGAATATCATCTAAGCTGTTAATCTC
>JAATLQ010021803.1:45585-73119 GCA_013421005.1 Heliconius erato x Heliconius himera
TGAGCTTCATGAGCACGGATGATTGACAATAAATTGTTCCTCTGTAGAAAGTCACAACAAGCAGCATAGCTGTAAAAATACGAGCAGCCTCTAACAGAGTTGTGCGAAAAATGCTCTGCATTTTTTTCATTTCCAAAATCTTCAAGAGGATCAGACCACAGCAGATCACACATAGCCCCAAATGCAGGTGGTTCTTTGAATCTATCTAGTTTACGAATATCATCTAAGCTGTTAATCTCCGGAGAAAGTCCTCCATGTACACATAGGAACTGCTGGTTCATAAGAGCAGCAAGAGGTAAGCAATCAAAAGCATCCATACATGAATCATACACTTTTTCAGAATACTTAATTTTGCATTCTTGCTTGAAAGTAAAATATTCTGTCAAATGTCGGCATTCATGATTGCCGCGTAATAGAAATAATGTCTTCGGATAGCACAATTTCAATGCCCAGAGGTAGAGAACACATTCTATACTAAAATAACCTCGGTCGACATAATCACCTAAGAATAAATACTTGGTGCAGGAAGGAGAGCCTCCCACTTCAAATAATTTCATCAAATCGTAAAACTGGCCATGGACGTCTCCGCACACGGTCACCGGTGAATCAATCTCGATCATAGTTTTTTCAGATCGTAATAAGGTGGCACCATCTTGGATGATTCGTAAAGCTGCATTTTCTTCAATTCGACCCTCTAAGATAAAGTGTTGCTTCAGTACATCTGGTAGAGGTTTTCCAGTTTTTTCATCAAATACTTCAGACACAGTAAGTTTGTGACTAGGAGGGAATGCGACACTTTGGATCATACGCTGCGTAGTCGACACTTTATCATTGCTCCCGGACATATTTGTCACATAAAAAACACTAGGTCTAATCCATACACGCCACTATTTTCAAAATGGCAGAATAGATATAATACTAAAACAGAATCCCGATTTCACGACAGAGAAACTACTGCGCACTGGAAAACAATGCGCAAACATCTGGCGAGTGGTCAATAAAATAAACAGGGATATCGAGCGCGTTTTATTACTTTTGAACTTATCATTTAAATAGTAACACTGGCGATATTAGCATTAGTTGCCAGAATTTCAACTCACGAATGAAATAAATACTACTTTTAAAGTTGCAATGTATAAAAACATTCATGTGAAAAGAATTTAAAATGTTTACCATTGTTCTTTTAAGTTTCAAGAATTCTAGAACTATTATTACAAAATACGTCTACACCATCTAGAGGCTGATTTTTTAAACATAATGTACTTAAAAATTTTAAGCAATCCACAAATCTTAATTATGAATGTCGTATTTTAGGTTTATAAAAATAAAGTAACCAGAATTCGATGTTCGTTTACAAAATATTACATGATTTCTTGTATTTGAAAACCAATTTTGAATACGTTACATTTTTCTAAAAGAACTAAAATCATATTCTGCTATGTGATTCTGCATTTTATTACACGTCACCCAAACGATAGGTATTATTTTTAACGTTAGCGACTATTTTTAACCCTAGGGTAATAATTGCTTTGTACTATGTCGCGGTTAAATATAATCATTCGTTTAGGTTCTGTTAAACTGTAACTTGATATAGTAGAAACATATTAACATTTACTGTATATTTTTATTATATTCGTATATATAAAAACATTTTTTGAGACTTTAGTTTTGCTATGACTATAATATTATTAAGAGTTACATTGGGCTCAATCCTTAAACAAATTAGGGAATAAAATTATCAGATACTCGATTATCTTAATCGAATAATCATTCAAATTCAATGATATGACATAAATAGGAAAATAGGTCATAAGGCCAGGGCCATTAAAGACGTATATGAGACTATAATATATTATACTTGATCTATTTAAAGGAGATGTTTCGAAAAAAAAGAGAAAATAAAGCTAATATATATATTTCTAATTAAACGAATAAAAAAAATATCTGAGATTATGTTTAAATAGCTTAAATTTAATATTAGGTAATTTAAAATATATAGAGGTTGTTAAATAAAGAACCTAAAAGTGCACTTTTCTTTATCACAATTATAATACTTTTTCATGTTTTAAGATTTAGAAAACTATTCTGAAACTATAAAATATAACTAAATTTTAAAAGAAAATAAGTCTTACATAAATAAATATTTTTGAAGTATCCTGGTCCAGATTTTTTACAATAAACCTTCCATTAACTGTACTGTAGCTACACCAAATTTGGAAACGATGATTTTTGTGAAAATTGACTACAATTTTCATATGTAATTTATAAAACGAATGATTTTTATAAATTAATTAATTTATTATAATAAACTTATTTATAAATATGTCACTAACAAGATGTACATTATTATAACAAAACATATAATAATAATAAAATAATTTTACATTAAACAGATATGTTATATATCTGTAATCTGTTTAATGTAGGAACGGAGTGTCTAGCACTAGGTTCCTTCTGCCTACCCTGCTGTGGGCGGGATACAGCATGAAGTTGATAAACAGATATACTTACCCATCTATATAAAACAACTAATAAAAGGAACACTACATTTTCTAAAAGATAGCGTTGAAAAATAAAAGAAGAGACACGAAATTAAATAATATATCCCTTTACAAGTTATTTAAAGTTTATGGATTTCTTAATCACAAAAATATCAACATCTTAATTTGTAATTAATAACCCATACTTTTTAATAGATTTTTTTCAAATATTCACATAGCTTCTTGATATTTGGTTGAGTTTACAGGCAAATTGATTTGTTGTTTATTTTTATTTTTGTATTACCCGAAATAAACAGAGGAATAATGAGTATTTGTGTGTATCTATATCTGTATGTCTGAGTGTCGCATCGTAGCAACGAAACGGATGAATCAAGTGTGTTTTCTTTATTTGATTGGTGACTTATTCGAGAGTGATGTTGTGATATAATTGTTTAAAAGACTATGGATAAAGGCATAAGAAAGGAAAAGTAAGGTCTCAAAATTAGCTGAATTTCTAAGTTTCCAAGAAAATAGGTCCCGTCGTTGAAGGGTGCACCAGCTGCAGTTATAATTCAATCCAATCTCTTTACAACTCATTATTTTCTTTCCATTTTCATTTAATACTGCGGTCATCTAGTCTAGACTAGGGAAATAAAAATATATAAAAATTAAATACTAATTTATTTTTGCTTTTAATCATTTTATGATATACTAGTGGCCGCTGTGCTTTTTATTTTGATTTAATGTTGTTTAAATATATTTATAGTATGGTTTATAGATCCACATAGAATCGTAATTTTAATCTTTTGGGACTTTATTTTATTTTGCTTCCAAAAATTGTTGTATTTAATAGAAAAATGTTTAGTTATCTAAGGTAAATGTCCCGGGTTTCGGCATCTTAAGGCTCTTATAACTTTAAACAATTTTAAATATAGATATAGATAGTCATCAATGTAGGTATTTTGTCAGTAATTTAATGTGTGAGTTATGTGGCTTAACGTAGTAGTAAGTTTAGTTTTTATATTAATTTATTTGTGGACCTTTTGTTTGAACGCTAATTCGTGATAAAATTTAGCTCTGCTTCTAAGTTCGTGAATTTGTGGCTCCTGTTTCGGGATTCAATTTTCACCCCACGAGTAAGATTAATTTGTAATAAAAAACGTTAACATGTAAATATTTTGATTGTAAACAATTTGTAAGTAAAAAAAATGAATGAGATCAATTTAACGAGATTAAAGCTTTTATAATTTATAAAATATAAAAGCTCAGATTTCAAAACTACATATATTACAACTACATATAGCTCTTATATATTTAACGAACTTACGTAATATAAATGTACTTAAATATTTTTTTATATTAATAATTTAAAAAATAATTACTGCAACACACGTAAAACCTTACTAAATAATAACATTAATAAAATGAAAATTTCATTATCACAAATCCAATGTATTTATTCTGTAGGAAATTCGTGCAGCTACCATAGCTTTTGTACGGCATTTTATATTTAATATATTCTTAAAAAAATAAAAAGATCTTTACTAAGATTAATAACAAGACTAAGATAACCAATATTAATAAATACAGTTGAGTCAATGTGTTGATTTTAAGTAGATTTATTTGTCACGAACTTGGGGAAAATAATGGAATGTAGAGGATCTTGTTTCGTGTTACTGATTTTGGTAACTTCCGCTTTGTTCAGTTTTTTTACACTATGTAAAGTAACCATTAACTATCATGTATATTCGAAAAAATACACAAACAAAAATTATAAAAGTTGATTAAAAAACAAAGTTACATTGGTAGTACCTAAACGAATTTAATTTATATAAACATAACTTAAACCCGTTACACTGCACTTCATAGTCAACTATGCGTTTCAAATGTCGCTATATGCTCTTTAACTTACGCGTTAGTTAATTTTTTAGATAGTCGAAAATATAAAGATTTTTAACAAATATATAACTTAACCTAGCTTCACAGTTTATCCCTAACGGGGTAGTCCAAGAGAACGAAGCGCCAAACGCTACGGTCTTTACATACTATTGTCATCAACCTCTTCATACATGTCCTCCGGGGATCGTCATGCTTTTTACGTGACTATCCTCCAGTATCTTTGATACTGTGTTTTCGAAGGTCAACTGAGGTCTCCCCCTATCTCTCTTACCGCTCATTTTTCCATCTTAAAGCTTTTTTGCCATTCTTTCATCATTCATTCGTTCGACATGCCCAAACCAGCTGAGTACGTTCTTCTTCATTCTCACCGTGACATCCTCGCTAGTATCTTCCATTCTGTGTATCTCTCATTACGGATTCGATCAACTAAGCTGACTCCGCATATCCTACAAAGAGATCGCATCGTCGTGGCATTCATCTTTCTTTCATTCTTCTTCTGTAATACCCACGTTTCACTGCCGTATAACAGCATCGGTACCAACTCTGCACTGTGTACGGCCAAACGCGCAGTTGTGCTGACATTTCGCAGTCTCATCAATGTAGCGAAGGCTCCGTTAACCCTGTTACCGGCAACAATACGTCTTTCTACATCCATCTCGTATTTTCCATCTCTACTGAACACACTTCCCAAATATACCACTTCATTCACTTGTTCTAATATCTTAGATACCATTTAATTACATCTCTTTCAAAAATCAGAATCTTTGTCTTATTCGCATTGAGAATATAGTTAATAATACAAATATATAGTTTACGCAAATAATACTTAAATTGCTTATTTTATTTGCCAGAACCAAAACTAACGAAATAACGTACTAGCACGAACTTTGGGCCATTTACCTTATTTAGGTACGTGACTATGCGCATTTTGGGATAAAAAGTAGCTTATGTGCTGTTTCAATTCCTTTGGTCAGTGAATGCCCCATAAAAATCAATTTAGCAGTTTTTGAGATTAGTCCGGACAAATAGAAAGACAAAAATTATAAAATTGTTTGTTTGTATTTTAGTAACATGAAAATAACCGTATGCACTTGAAAAAACACAGAACAGACACTTCAATTTTATTTAAAACGATCTAATATCACTTTGCAATATTTTTTTTGTCACTTTATTGTTACTAAAAAAACAAAAGCCTAAAAAACAAATAAAAATAAACATAAAAAGACAAATAATTCTTAAATTTCAATACAATTGTAAAAATAATTAAAACTGCAATTTAAAAAAAACGGATGGAACGGATGAGGCCATTCTTGACGCAGGGGCACAAAGTTTGACTGTAAACGCGACTGGTCGATCCCCACTTGAGGAATTAAAAAAATATTTATTTAAGTATTTATTTCCATATTCATATATTTCCATCGAGGCAAAGCCTTAATAGCAAAAAACGCATATTTCGATACTATAAAGGGAATGAAAATGAATAGCATCTACAGGTGTAGTAAAAAAATCAGAAAACAATACATTTGTCGTTAACCTAAAAAATAATATCCTTAAAGGGGGGCAAAATTTAGTATTAAAGCCGCTAGTTTTAATGAAGTATCAGATGAAAGAGCTCTGGCTAAGCTAAACATGAATTTCAGAAACATCTCGAAACCGCCAATTTTTGTACGGAACCCTCGGTTGGCGAGCCTGACTCGCGCTTGTCCGGTTATTTTTTTCTATTGTTTCCGTAAGTAGTAGAGCAACATCTTTCGTCGATTTATTTTTGGTAAAATCAAATTGATTATTGGCAATCACGCTACTGTGCTGTAGATTCTTTATGAGTCTTTTTTAAAAATGTTTTCAAAAATTTTTGATATTACCGTGAGTGTTGCTATAATTGCTGACACCATCTCTGTCGCCTCTTATATTAGATAGACAAACTATCTTTTACAAAGTTTTTTTAGCTTCACTCTGTATCCCGTGTAGGCGGAGGGAATCTAGTTTTGAGTGGCGGAATTCAACGCCGCCTTTTGCCTTGTTACCAGAGTGACGAAATGAAAATATTAGTAAATAATAACAAAATTTCCACGAGTAAGAATCGAACCCCCACAATCGTCGCGTTTACAATCACACGCGTGTGCCACTGCGCCCTCACTTTTTAGTTATTTTAAAACCGGTGTCCTTTAATTATAAAGATTACATAAACGTTGTTTTTACGTAAGGTAGAAATAGGAGCGAGAGGTATAGCGTCTACCTAACCTAACAAGAAACAGCAAACTCTCTATGTAGTGTGGCAAAAAAAATCGGTCGGTCTAGAACATGGATGCACAGACTGCGGGTCGAATACTGGTGGCCCGCCGACAGCAAAAATAAAACTCTCGTACATTCAAAAAGTATTGAATTCTATTCCAGAATAAAACCAAAATAAAATATCACCTATACTTCTGGCGGCCGGCCCGCCATTAGTTCATGATTTGCCCGAGTGGCCCCTAGTCTTAATAAGTCTGTGCAATCATGGTCTAGAATATCATCAATTCATTTTTAGAACGTACTTCTAAGACAGAACTAGTAGTATAATTTTGGGTTTGGTGTTGGCAAACGAAGCAGCTCGGGCAGTGGAGGCGAGCGTTAATGCGCGTTTAAAGGGGGCCTCCTTACCTACACGGGTCACCAGCCGCGCACACAAGCAGTCCTCTGTCTCCTCACCTTCCATATGCTATATGCTCCATATTCATATGCTATTGGCAATTGCACAGTGAATCCGTGGAATACTAAGGAAATTCTTCTCAAGTTTCTACAAAAGTGAATGTAAAAATATACCTCTCCTACTTTTCGTATGGTATTTTTTATTTGCAATAATAATAATATATTGATAAGTTTAAGACATTTTTAAATTTTATTCAGTATCTAACGGTCGGTCTCAAAAATGTATCTATCACAATCTGGTACATACCTAATATTAGGCCTAACATTAGGTATATGATCGTGTAACACATATAAATCTATTGTATGTGTACACATATATATCACTTAAAAGATTGTTAAAAATAGGTAAGTTATTGAAACCGGCCGTAAATGAACATAATTTCAAACGATAGATTTAGGGACCAAATCGAATAATATTAAGTTAAATCTAAACTAATTAACTATTATTCGATTCAGGCCAGTAGTGGCGCAGGGGCACAGTGTGACTGTAAAATAGACTGGTTGTGGGTTCGAGCCCCACTCGAAGAGATGAAATATTTATTTGAATTTATATTTCCATTTCTTCGCTCTAGTGTCGAGGCAAAGCGCGAGTGCGGAACGGAGTGTTTTAATACTAGGTTTCCTCTGCCAACCCGGCTGTGAGCAGGATACAGCAAGAAGTCGATTTATATATCTAAACTAGTCGCCCACAACTTTGTATATGAAGTCAACCTTAAACGTCTTGTATTAAATAAGTAAAAATCAATGAATACTCTTGCAAAAATTTATTACTTTACGTAATAGTATAATGTTTTCATTTACAGTTCCTATTAATTACAATATGAAAATTTCAGGAACTTACACAATCATTACAGTTTTTTTTGTAATTCTAATGAAGTAATTGTGAACATAAATAAATAAAATATTAGTTAGTGGTATCGATTATTTTTTATAAATAACTTTATACATTGAAAATAATTATATGTATGCAGAAAACACAAAGATACAATAAAAGCAGAAATTAAATAAAAAAAACATTTAAAATATTAAATACTGCCATGTATTTAAAAGTAGAAATTAATTATAACGCTATAAATTATAGGTAAGCGAGACATTAAATAAATAACGAAATACCAATATAAGGCAACTGTAACCAGTCAATATAAACAATAGTGATTCCTATGATCTTTGGTGCCATTTTTACAGCAATGAAACAAACCAGAAGGAAATATGATTCAATATCATTAAATGTACGAAACATTTAATTTATTTTGATCTAAATCAAGATAATTTAAAATAATGTAGATTTATTAAATTGATAACTTTTATTCAAGTTTCATACTTTATCTTATCGATATTTATTTTAGTTAAGTAATATTAAATGTATCTATTGCTAGTGCTAATAAATATTATATTTTATTTTATTAAATAGTATCCGTAACATTAAATAAAACATTCTGTCCATTAGGTTTAATACAAAACAAATGAATCTCAACCAATATAAGCCTTAAATATTATATGTATATAATAATACAACAAATAAAAAATAAAAAAAACATTATAATAAATTTTGTATTTCTAAAAACGTTTGCGTACAACAGTTTTTTTTAACTAATTTGACTTCTCACACTGTTTTGGGTATTGTATAAATGGATTGACAGTCATCGTCAGTTCACAGACACCGCTGGATCCACAGTCCGGTATTTGGGCTTGCTGTGAGTGAACGGCAAATATCTATATTTAATCATGTGCTGTAAAAGAAAAAAATAGGCGTCAGTTTATATTAATAATATACATATTTTGAAATAAGCGTATCTTAAAAAATTTGAGCTTTGATAATTCATATGTAAAGTTTATTTAATTGCTTAATTTCTTATTTTCAATAATTTATATATATTATAATTTAAATCTTTAAGAAAGTGAGGTAGGGCCGAGTTATCCGAAGTATAGATATAAAATCGAGTTATTTCGTTTGGAATACGTGTTTTAATTTTATTTAGATAATTTCTAATACCGTTTAAGTGTTTTAAAATGAACACAAGCTTAGCTTAGCTTAGTCTTCACATAAAGTTTCGACGTATAAAAGTTTTCTTTAGTTGGCCTAATAATTAATAAAGTGACGGAAAAACGGTTTGATATTATTAAATTCATGATATAAAACCATTAAGACTTATAAACAGAATGTTCGATAATATTTGATATTTTTTAGAGCTTACGCCTCGTACCCCCTAGTGTCGAATTAACACGCATTCTTCACTATTAGCCGCACTTAACACATATAATTATATATTAGTGAAACAAAAAACATTCTGAGAACAATTGCTCCCACATAGTTCAAGTTATTTTTTATAAAAAACTCTTTTATAGATTGATGTGATATAGATTGATATAGATGATCATAAAAAATATTATTTAATCCATCTTTATTTTACATACCTTTATTTGTCGCTTCATAGTTATGCAAAACAGTGTAATAAAGTACATTACTAATATTGGCCAGAATACTGGAATATTAAAGGCATCAATAAAGGTGCAGAAAAAACCTATTATTGTGCTCTTGGTAACAGATAGCCAAAACTTAAATTCAGGTAATCTTCGAATAAATGGTCGGAACTCTTCTGTTGACCGCGTAGGAAGTGCAGGTCCATTATCATCATCTCCTAAAAATTTAGATAGTTTTAAATTTTTTTTTGGCTTTCTCCCGCATTTAGCTGCGGTTGTGCCACGACGGCCTCTATTTCGGATGGATTTCAATTATGAATACTTAGTTCGAAATGGGGGCCATCGTGGTGCAGCGGCACAGCACCTAACTTGTACACGCGACGGTTGTGGGTTCAATAGCTTCCTCTAATAATATGTTTGATTTTCATATTGCCCTGGACAATGAACTACGCGAGGCAATTAAGAAAACGGTGGGCGGTATTTTAATATGACAGGCGTGGTAAATTTGATCTTTTCGCACCAACTGTGTCTTCATAAAATTTAGGAAAGTTTTCTTCACTGAACTGCATCGTAATTAACTTTAATTCTATATCTAGGAATGTAGACTGTAGACCTTGATATTTTCTTTGAAAGCATAAAATACGCAATTTAATATTTCCTCAGATATTGTTTAAATTATGTAATATTTTTATGTATATTTTTTAGAAAACTGGTCGTCAGCATTTTCTTATTAATTTTAAGATTTTTTTTCTTTTTGTTTACATTGTTAAATTCAATATGATTTCCATCAGTCAACATACAATGTCTTGAAAATTCCATGGAATGTGGAGAACAGGAAGTTTTAGTACTAGATTCACACTGCCTTTCCTACTATATGAAGGATACAGCATAATGATAAAAAAGAAAACGAAAAGAAAAATTAAAGATTTGTGATCAAAAATGAATATCAAAATTTAATGGTAAATATCTCCATCCATCAACAAAATCCACCATCTCCATCATAACATAAACATTTTATTAACATTATTAGTTATAATATGTAACTAAATACTCAATCATTCTGCTGGCCATCAGTGCAATATTAAAGAGATATTATAAAAACATTTTTACTATGTTACAAAGGTTATCATCATTATCTTTTTACATTAGATGATATATATAAAAAAATATGGAACATGTTCAACACCACTGTGACATACTTATTGTATGTTGTTTCATGTGCTTATGAGCATGGGTTAAAGTTTCACAAAGAGGAAAAAATATATAGCAGAGTAGGCAGAAAGAATTTAGTGTTCAGAAACTCAAACTCAAGACATTCTCTAACTTGAGACATTGTATTGAATGACCGAACAACAACAACACACAAAGTTCCAACAGAGTAGGGACAAAAATCATTCTAACAATCATCATCTTTACTATCAGACACTCACATAATCCACTTACAAAAACTGCAGCTAATGCTACAGTACAAACATTAAATTTTGTCAAGATAAAAAAGTTTGACAACATTTTCTGATGTAAGTCTGTAGAATTGGATTTCTGTGACCTACAAGAATTTCTACTATAATCATGTCAAATTGTGGCTCCCAAAATTAGATACAAAACCTGTAACTTATATTTATCTCTATTAGGGTTTACTCAATATTTATTGTATTATTCATTGAAAAATTACAGTTCATTTTAAGGGTTTTTTTTTTATATTTTTTGTATTGTAATATTTATAGTAATAATGTTAAATTAATTATTAATTAATTTATTGGAACTGTGTAATACAATTATTATAAAATATTAATATTTACCATCAAAGTCCATTGCAGGATCAATTTTTGGTGTGAGGAATGCAATGAAGAGGTTTAAATGGTAAATTCCTAAGGCATATGTGACAATATACCAACCCTGAAAAGTATAAAATATTATTGTAAAATAAAAATTCATTTCAACATATAGTTAATGTAAACAAATTAAGTATAAATTTAATAAAATAAGACAAAGTTGTAAGTAGTATGTTACTATACATTTCTTACACTTAAAAATCACACTTTGCTTTGTTACCAGGGCAAAGAAAGAAAATATCAAATGTTTCGTAGAGTGGGAATAGAAACCACTTGTTGTGTTTACAGTCACATCATTGAGCACTTGTACCACAATGGCTTCGATAAATGTTTGTATATTTTTGTAAATACCTGAAGAAAAGTATTTAAATAATTTGTTTTATATAGTAATCAGATAAGGCATCCAAATACACTATTGTTTTCACTTACTTGTTTTAAAAATATTCGAAGAACAAATATGGCTAATAATAATGCAGAAGCTACCCATCTGCATTTTGTATGTGGAGTCCATTTATCTAATAGACCTTGATATATCTGTAAAATGAAACATAAAATAAAAGCAAATAATGTAATATTTATCAAGAACATTTATCAGGGCTACTAAGGCTTATCATAAAACGTTTCCTTTTATATATTTTTTTCAAAAAGAATATATATATACGCTATAAAAACATATTGGTATATCTTTAAAATTCTTAGTACATTTAGCTTGTATTTAAATGACCTTAGGACAGATTTTACGCTTTTAATACTAGTAACCCCTAATATTTACAAAACGTAAAATGTGGAGTAGTGTCCTTAGTGTTCTGTAAAAACTATCACGTTACACATATTATAAGGATTTTATATACATTACTTGAGAAATTCTGGTCCATCCTTGTGATATGAAGCCTTTTCTGTTAGACTCAGAGGCTATATCATTGCCATCCATCATTTTCTATGTTTTCTTGATCACTTAGATTGTTAATGTATAAATTACAGATGTAATAATGAATAAACTAATAAAGTAACTAATACTATTATTAAAATTGTCGACTATTATCCATTTCTCAATTCATTCACTAATACACATTATGTACTTTGGTATTAAAGATCTTCTTGTCATCAAAATCAGACGTCTACAACTCTACAATCTATAATTTATATTCTTGATTTACCATGTTCAGTGTTGCCATTTAATACAGCAATACGTGTAATTTCAGTAATTGCACCATAGACAAAATTTACTGCATATTTTATTATTGTAACAAATAGTATTGCTTTTAAGAAGTTAATAAACTGTGTTGTAAATTATGAACTAATTTTGTCTATTATCTCGTATTATGGTTTGAGAAAACTCAAATGAGAAACAAAAAATGCTTAAGTAACAGTTGAGTACAGCTTGAGACGTTCTTAACTTCAAATTCTCAATTCAGAAATCAGCTGTTAGAATATTACACTGGGGATTTTTTATTTATTTTTAAAATACACTTTTTTTCTTATTTTAGCTTACCTTTCAATAACTTCTGCTACAAAGCTTACGTCATATTTATTATAGAGCATATGTTCCTTGCCCTTGGATCATCTTTGTATATGCATGGCATGTAACATGTTAGATATTATTTTATTTCAATTACGTAAAATGTTAATTTTGCATATTTATTCAACTAAATAACGAATACCTCTGTGCAACAAGCATATAAATATGACGTTAATTACATAAATATATTATGAAAATCATGTCTTAAAAATAATTGAGAATAGAAAGACAATACTCTCCTTTCCAGTGATTTCTATTCACCCTATTTACCTTGTTCAACCAGAAAAATATAATGGTTATTTATTACATGGGGTCATTAATTTTATTATAATCTTTTTAAAATCATATCTGCATCGTATTTCTTGTAAGTATAATTTTTATTTTGTCACCAATTTAAAATTTAAGTACCTTATAGAAAGACTTTTAACTCTTTTTGTTATTTTAATTTATACAATATTCTTATTGCTATAGTCATTGCAGAATATCACTTAATTCACCAGACACTTCATTATCATTAGGTACGGTATATTCTATTAACAATAGATTTCTAAGCAAGGAAGAAGATAAATAAAAAGAAACCCTCTACAGCGTTCGCTCGTTATTATGGTATGGCGTTATATTTTAATGGCGCAGAGGCACAAGTGTATGATATAAATGTAAGCGCGACTGGTTGTGGGTTCGATCCCCAATCAAGGAAATGAAATATTTATTTAAATTTATATTCCATAAATAAATATTTAATAAAATTTCTGCGCTCTGGTGTTGAGGCAAAGTGCGGCGTTGAGTTCCGCCACTCAACATGCAATGCCTCCAGAATTCAGCGGAAAGTGGGGAATGGAGTATCTTAATACTATTTTCCCTCTGCCTACTGTGCTGTATGCAGAATATGACTGATATGATTTATTTTTTTAATTTTAATGTTTTATTAAGTTTATTTTTTTAGGTTACTAAATTCTTAGGTAGGCTTACATTGCGATCAAGTAATGCAAATTTTAAATAACGAAAATGTATACTGATTCATTGACTATTTTTGAGCACAATTTTCTAAAGCTTTACGTTACCTATAAGTGTTTAAATATTTCCTTCTCCGCTTTCAGTCTATTTTAAGTATTAGTGCATATTAACAGAATGGAGCCAGGATTGGTAAAACTTAATGCCGTGTTTTTTTTACCAGACAAGAGAAATGAAATAATTTTAAATATGCCGAGCCTGAATGTCCAGAGATTAACCCACAACAATGGCCTGTTAACAATGGTTTGGTAATATTTCATTCCCTCAAGTGGGGATTGAACCTGCATTCAGTTGCATTCACAGTTACACACTTATGCCTCTATACTGGACTCGTGTTTTTTTGGCTTAATGCATGGTTCTTTCTTTTTACGCTTTTTAATATATATTTGGTAAGTTATATGCCAATATTAATTAAAAAACATATTAATGCTTAAGAAATTTAATGAAATAATTGTTCTAGTTACAGTTTATACACAATTATTTTACAATACGTAAGGATACTTTGCTTTAAGGAGTAGTCTAAAGGATTAACTATAAATTACATAAATTGAAATGAGATATTTTCTCCTTAAACAACTATTATAATTAGATCTATTATTGCAAGGATTTATTTACATTCGTAACTTACGGAATATACATTAAAATAAGTAATACATATTTTAAACTAGTATCATTGTTTTGAATATAAAGGAAATTTTGGTCCAGCTATACCTATGCTAAGCACAACTTTCTAGAGGAATAATCGATATTGCTATCAAGAATACATCGTATAACATAGGATTAAATTAATGTTTAATTAGGCAATATATAATTGTGATACCTAATATTATTTGTAATGATTTGCTACAACCATACAAATAATTCACACACTTTCATGTGCTTTAAAAAGTATTTTAGATCAATTTTGTAGAACATCCGTTGTGTTTAAGTTTTTTTATACTTACAGTACTAATTAAAAAACTAATGTTTTCAAAAATATTTAAGGCGAAACATAGTTAAATATTAACTAATGAATGCTCATTATAATTATTTTATTATTATTATTTTTCAGATACTAATTATTTTTTTTATTATAATACATACAATAATAATTATTGCTTCTTTAAAGCAATGTGGATAAATAGTTTGTTATTACATCCTTGAATTAATCAAATGCAAGTATGTATTGAAGCTGTATTGGAGGCTAAATAGCTTATGCACATATTGAGATTTAAAAAAAAATCTTACTAATAAAGATTTTATCTCAAACAATGAAGTGAAATTATACAGAGACCTAAAAAAAACAAGATTTTGTCAAGGCACTCCAAATTTTAAAAATTAAATTTTTGTTACATGTCAAAAATTTATTACAATTTTTTAACATGAGAAAACCATTTTGGCTGTGGCACATATTTATAACAAGTTAATAGATAACTGTACTTTAACAAGGCAAAATATCATATTAATAATTTTTAATTATTATTCACAGCTTATTTTCAACCTTGATATGTCTTCTACAACATTTGTTACTTCACTGCTGAGAAATTTTGTATTTGATTATTTGTGTTAGAAGCTACCCACGAGCTGAAGACATCTCTGTAAAATAAAAGAAAGGCGTAATTAAAAAAAAATAGAGTATAGCCAGCGGCACAGCATTTGACTGTAAACGCGATGGTTGTAGTTTTGATTCTCAATGGGAGGTATGGACTATTTTTATTTCTCTGCCATTTAACACGCAATGTCACAAATATAGTGCAGAAAGTAAGGATTGGAGTGTCTTAACATTAGGTTCCATTGGCCTACATTTAGAGTTAATATGCGTTAAACTGAAGTTATATACACCATAGATAATAAAATAGTTTCATTAAACTAATTGATATTTTAGACGGTTACCTGCAATGGCTGACAACACATTCATTTGAACAGTATTCATCTTCCCATTCACTGTTAGATATAGCAGGATTTGTACAGCCTTGGCGTATACATGATGGTGTGCTCCCATTTTCAGTTTGCTAAAGTAAAATAAAAACATGTTTATTATATAATTTGTTAACATGTAAATATTTTTCAAATGCAATTTCTAAAATTATGATGAAGGATTAGTGCTGTATACTGGAATACAGGCAACTAGCAAAACTTTCTTTTTTTGTAAAACTTAAGTATACTACACATACTGCATTTAAATGTATATTTGTTTTTACATATTGAGTGGCTGAACTCAATACCACAAAATCATCATCATCTAGAGTGGGAAACTAAAAGTAACTTATTAACCCAGTGAGCATCAAATCCACGATTATCATATTTGTGGTCAGACAATTTTTTTTTCACACTGTAGCCCACATACAGCAGGTTAGGCAGCAGGAACCTAGAGTTAAGGCACTCTATTTGCCACTACTCTATGATTGTTCTTAAAAAAAGGATCATAATTATATTATACCTCTGGAGACTGGTGTGGTCCATTCATTCCAGAATTAGTATTTGCACTACTAGGGGATTGATCAGGTTTTATATTCTGTATTTGTTGTGCCTGTTGCTGCTGACTTTGTTGTGGCTGTTGATGTGGAGATTGCTGCTGTTGCACCTGCTGATGTTGGACTTGCTGGTGCTGGACTTGCTGATGTTGGACTTGCTGATGTTGAGCTTGTTGAAGCTGGGACTGCTGATGCTGAGACTGCGGATGCTGGGACTGCTGGTGTTGGGACTGGCCTTGTTGATGTTGGGCTTGCTGGTGTTGGATTGTCTGTGGGGGCTGGTGCATTTGTTGCTGTGGTGAAGGATGTTGATGCTGCTGTTGATATTGTTGCACTTGGTGAGCCTGTTGCATCTGTTCAATGGATTGATATACGTCACAATTACATGTTAAGAATGAAAGTAATAATATTTAGCTATCTGCATTACAATATGATTTCAAAATTTTTTAATATTAATAAGGCTTAAAATATTTATATACTAACAAATTGTCAAACTATGCCCAAACTCTATATTTAATCATAAGATTCAACATGGCCGATTGAAGCATGGAATATTTATTTGATTAGTTAGGATTTTTAGTCTCTACATTGAATGTATTTGCAAAATGTCAATGCTATTTTTAAATATTTTTAAACATTTTTAAAGTGTTATTCCACACTTAGGAAGGAAAAATACTTATTTAGAAAACACTAAAATACTAACAAATTTCGACGTAGCTTCAAGAGAACATATGGCTTAGTGGTCAGAGCGCCTGGTCAATTTCCAGGAGACGCGGGTTCGAGTCCCGCTACATTAAAATTTTTATATGTTTTCTAAATAAGTATTTTTCTTTCCTAAGTGTGGAATGACACTAAAAATGTTTTAGACCAGATAAAATTTTATAAATATGGTAGTGGCACATTAGTAAAAGATGTTATGTATATAGTTTGTGATGAAAAATAAAAAAATGATAATGTTACGGCACAATAGGACCATGACTGACTATTTACATGATGGTTATGATATTGATTTCTAGTGTGGGTAATGTATATAAAATTATTTACATTTCCCCACTGAAAGAGTTCCACATTTTAATAAGCAATTCCTGGAAATTTTGTGGCTATTTTTAATACAATGTGTGCTAAATGGAAGGAATATGAAAAGGCAAAACAGTCCACACATATAAAGTTACTGGAGGGAACTAGTTATAGTGTATCTAATCATCAAATTAATAAAAACTTAGATATTAAAAAAAATTATAATATATAACAAATTAATCTGTTATGTTTACCTGTTGAGAATGATGATACTGCATTGCAGCATGAACAGATTGGACTGGAGGAGATTGTGATTGAACTTGTCTATAGCCTGGGGGTGATAATCCAGAATTACCAGCATAGTTGGGAGACTGTGCTGCTTGATAACTTCTCGGAGACTGCACCATATTAGACTGACATGTTTGAGGAGAAGTTGTTGAATTAACTTGGTAGCCTTGAGGTGACTGACCTGTTACCCCCTAATGAAAAATTACAAAGTTTTATTAAATTATACTTTACATTATTGTTTACTGACCTATAAAATATATTGTTTAATTTCAACTTCACAAAGTTACTATACAAAACAGTCATCTCAAAAAATTGGATTATTTTTAAAATAACTTTAGTACTTACTTGGTAAGTTTGAGGATTATGTCCCATATTCCCTTGATAGCCTTGTGGCGACTGTTGGGGGTTGGGTGGGTAGCTTTGAGGGGAAGGTCCAGCGAATGTAGATGGTGGTTGACCTCCAGAAAAGTTTTGAGGTGTATAACCTTGGGGTGTGGAATTTGGCGCATAGCTTTGAGGAGTGTGTCCATTTCCATACGCTTGTCCTTGATAATAATTCCCATAATTTGCATTTGAATTGTTGTGATTGTACATTACTTGGTTTTCTTGTTCACCTCCCTTAGAAAAAACATTTACATACTCAGTACTTTTTATTCTTTATAAGAATGTATAAAACCCAGAATTAAAGAAAGCTAGATTTTTTATTGTTATATTATTACCGTAAAAATATTAAATTATAATAGAAGTCACATTTTAACACCATTTTTTACTTTTATGTACGGCATATTCTTTTAAATTATATCTTACTAAAAAAGTCGATCGTATTAAAGAAAAAGCTTTGTGAAAAAGCTTACCAGTTTGAAAGACGCGTGGAGTTAACTGAACACACGGTCAAGTTGTAATTGTAACAGATTTAAAGCTCTCTTTCTTTCATGCTAATTTAAGAATTATTGTTTCTAATTATTTACTATTTTAACGAATTTAAAGTATAAAAACACCGCGTTTACAAGAATTATAGCGGACTAAACATCAAACAATGAACGATCAAGTATCAATATTCAGCTGTCATAAAGCGTTCTCCGAGTTGCCAGTGATAAAAATATTCGCGTTTCGTTTCAGGGAATTTTCTTCCGTTCCATTTATAATTTAATAAATATATTAATTGCTATATCTACGTTTATAGAGCGCATTTCGATACTACTACGATAGTTACTTCGGGGTTTTAAAAAACAGACACCGTCTAGTGTTAATTGATAACATAAATTAACTTTAAAATTATTTAGCCGTTTTCACATAATTTTATACCAGAAAAGAATAAAATAATAAAACATAAGTACATACATATATTATGTAGAATTACGTAAATATTATATATATTTATAGCAAATAAGGCAAATGCTTTGTGTTTCTACATTGAAGCTTCATCATTCATAGTTTATTCATATTTCAAGAGTATTTATTTACTTTATTTTTATTTATATTGTATAACTTTATTTCAAGATAGAAAATTAATATTTTATGGGTCAGAATTATACCCTTAAATTGACAATTTGCAGATGTTAGTAGCAAATGTTCTTTGGCAGTATTTCCCTGTTTGCATTATGCTAGTATTTTAGTTGAGGTAATTTAATAGGTAAAATACTTACCATTGCCCAAAAATCGTATGCTCTCTGCTCAAGTACAGTATACAAGTAAACAGTGTTTTGCAAGATGAACAGTGTACAATACAATAAATTTAATAAATTGATTACACCAATCTTAATTCGGGGTATTTTAAAAGTAGTGGATGAGGAAATTTGTGTAGTTAATAAAATTTGGATTAAGAATTATTAAACAAATTTAAAAGTTGTATCTACAGCGAAACAACATATTTGCTGCAACTAATGCACTCTACTAATTCAGGTTTGGACTGGTTTAGTCAGTGAACCAGCCCAGTCTGGATCTGTGAGCATGGAAGTGTGAGTTGCTACTTGTCCGAAAAATTTTAATTAAAGGGATTGGACTTCACTAGGCTTCGCTGTTCTTGCTTCGCTTCACTATTTTAGGTTTTCAGATATGCCTAGCTACTAAATTCCTAGCTACTAGATAAAATCACTAACATAACACAAACTGGGATTTAGACCTTGTTTGATCAGTAGCCTGAATTTTTAGGGTTTCTAGGTGGTACTTATATAATGATTTCAGTTTTTATAATAATTAGGATGACTAGGAGATTTGATATATAAATATTACAATATATGTATCTAATAAATTAAATGTCATACCTTAGATACTAAGCTGGCTCGATATGCAGCCAAGGCTTTCAGATATTCTTTCTTTGCTACTTCAGTTTTTTGTTTATAAACCTAATAAAAAACAACAACAGTAAAAAATAAAAACACAATAAAACACTTTATTCAACATTATAGAGAATTGTATATTACAACTCACACTTTTATGTTCTGAATCCAAGCCATCCCACATAGATGCTACTATTTTAGATACTTCTCCAAAACTTGCATTTGGATTTTGACCCTTGATTGCAGCTTGTGTGTCCCGAAAAAATAGTGCATATGCTGATACAGGTCTGCAAACATTTAAAATTTAATAATTTTATATTAAGTTTTAACATTAAACAATTTTTATTGCATACTCACTTTTGTGGTTCATTAGGATCCCTCTTTTTTTTCTTTTTTTGCACTTTGGGTTTTTTTTGCATTTGCCCACGATTAACTCCATTATCAATTGGTTCTGGTGAAGACCTCTTAACACCCATATTGCTTACACCAATCTATATAAAGCAATGTAAAAGTCAATATACATATATACTTTTAATTTAGTGTTTAGTCCATTGGCAATACAAATCTACTAAATAGTTTCTTAAATTAACACCAATCTACATTGTAAATGATAAAATTTGCCTATACCTGATGAAGCGTAGTTTGTTGCTGCCGGCTCGCTGAGCAATAATGGATAGGCAGAAGGCTTTCTGCATCACCAGGCAACTACCAACAAACAACGAATTTATTAGTTTTTATAATAAATTTTCAATAAAGACCATGTTAAATTATAAAGAAATGTATATGCCAATGAACTACAGATAAATACAAAATATTTCATAAATATAACTTTTTACTTTTAAATCTTATCTTTCTTAAACTAATTACATAATAGAACTAGTATGTTGATTTAAAACTTTAAAATAATGTTGGTGAAAAAAGGTAAAGCAAATCAAATCAATATATGTTTAAACATACAGAAAAGATATTTTTGTTGGATTAATGATTTATTGTGCCTGGTTCTGCTTAGTTTTTACCTGAGAATGATGTGAAGGTACACTATCATCTGAGTCATCACTTGTAGTGCCTGGAGGAGAAGCCCTCTGTGGGGATCCATAAACAGGCCCAGGCTGTGTTGGAGTATTTGGTGTGGGTGGGCCACTCATGACTTGACTTGGCTGTAACATTAGTAACTGTTGCTGACCACCAGGTTGTTGTTGTATCATATAATTACCAGCTGGAGCAGCAGCGTTACTATAATAATAAAAATGTATTAAATATTGATCAAAGAAAGCAAAATAATGTCATAAAACTATTTTTATAATACATACTTATGTGAAGTAACAGGTGTATGGGGTTCTTGTAAGTATAATGGTTGTTGATATGATGGTGCTCCGCCTGGAGGAGCAAGACCGTCTTGAGCCGGATTCATCATTCCCACCTGTTATTGGGATAAACATTATATGACATAACTATGAATAGTAACAAAATATACATGAACATGAAATAAAAACTACAACTATATATTAAATGGCCTACATCATATCGTAATACGATTTATTTTACATAAAATTTAGTTCAGTTAAGTTTTATCTCAAGCTGTCATAACTCACATGACAGTTGACAATTATGTATACTCATTATGTCAAATGTGCATTATGTTTCATATTCTACATAGCGAAGTAATCTGTGCTCAACTGACACGGCTAAAAACCATAAAATAGAAACAATAATCTTTAATATTCTATACATAATAAATATAATAAAAATGTAAGATGAATCAATTCTGGCCATTGAACAATAACAAAAAAAAATACTTCAATGGTTTTTTATACAAATGATAGTCAACAAAATATATTTTTTAATTTGTATGTCTCTCTGTTGCCCGTAAGTTTAAAATGATCAATTATTAGATTTTACTTTGATTTTAACTTAAGTTATTACTTTTTATCAAATTTCATGATTTTAGGTTAACAGATTTTAATTTAAATTTGTATTGATAAACTATCCTGCACGTACGTATAAATTTAAAAACATTTTTTTTCGCAGTTTTAGTTTTATGTATGAGAATCATTTGTATAAAATCGTAAGCCATAGAATACATCTACAAACCAAGTTTCAGTAGTAAATAGATATGTAGAAGTATAAATAATTTCGTGGCGCAGAGGCATAGCGTCTGACAATAACCGTGACGGTTGTGGGTTCGATTTCTATTCGGGCTAATTATTTTCAATTCCTAGCTTTAGTAATAAGACGTTAGGTTCCGCCACCCAAAATACAATGTCTTGAAAATTGGGCAGTAGGTGCGAGGAGTGCCTAAACATTACGTTCCCTCATAACAAAAAATAATTAATTTTATGTCTATTTTGAAACAACTAAAATATTATTTTGTAATTTTTAATGTACTACATCACCTAATAAGTTTTTGATCACACACATACTTATGTTATAGCGATATTATTGAAAAAATATATCAAGACACGCACCAGCGTGTCTAACTATGTTAAAAAGCTGGTAACTCGTAAACCAATTAGTGGTGTTATATATTGCTAGCAATATTTCGATGTACGAGCGGTATCGATACCCATCACAATATTCCCACTCATATAAAACAAGCGTTCAGTCAGCTTCCAGTTCACTCGACGGTCGTAAGCCGAGGTTCGAGTCCCTTAGGGGCCGCTCTTTCCGACGGTGACTTTCTCACAGCCACATAGTGCTTGCTTATTTCTAGGGAAAGATTACCCTCTTCCCTACCCACCCGGTGTCGCTGTAAAAGCCAGTAGGGCTGAAAACATTAACCTCAAGTTCGGAAAAAAAAAGTGAACAAGCTAATTTGCCAGTCGGTCGTCGTTTGGGAAGGTGTTAATGATTTCGACATAACCCACGGTACCTGTATTCAGTTGGACTCAAAACCGCAGGTGAACACTACTCTAAATATAAACAAAATTTTTAATTCTTCAACTTAAAATGAAATAGGTAATTAACTAAAATCACTTTTCTATTTTTATAAATTATAAAATAGTCACAGGCGAGAAGTTATTGACACATAAGCCTTCTAGGCAAAGAGCTAAATTGTAATGATCTAAGGATGGCGTAATATCGGCATAGAGGTCTTAATTCACTCTCGTCCTCCTAGATTTTAAATAATTTAATTTATATTTAGAAAATAAAAAAAAAGTTTTAAAAGTGATGTAAAATATCGTGTATAAATTGATGGGGTTTCATGGGGCCTCATGAATTTATTCATATTGCCCCAAGTAGGTAGTAAAAGTTAAGTGGTTACTTTGTCACACAGATTGACTACGTTAAGCAAAGTTCCCATCTGTAGATTAAAACGGTTGATAGATTAATAGGATATAGTAGGATTAAGGGTTATGTGAATATGCCCAAGAGAGAAAAAAAAGCCACAGAGAACAGACCGCCAAACGCTACGGTTGCCACCTATCTCCTTCCCTGTACACTGTAATCTCTTTATACATTCCCTCAAGAAGTCCTCATGCTGTGTAATTCTCGAAGGTCAACCGAAGTTTTCCTTGCCCCTCTTACAACTCAGCTTCACCTCCCCTCATAAATCTTAATCAATTTTGCCATTCTTTCGTTACTTATTCTCTCGACGTGCCCTAACCACTTCAGCACGTTCTTCTTCATTCTCACTGTGACATCCTTGCTAGTACCTGCTTTTCTGTGTGAGATATACAGAATGGCAGGTACTTCATTGTGGATCCTTACTGAACTGATTCCGCATATCTTACGAAGCGATCGTATCTCAGCAGCTTTCTTTTTCTTCTGTAGTACCAGCACTGCATTATATACGGTCATCCCATCAATGTGGCTAAAGCACCGCCCTTTCTGTCACATGCAGCAGTACCACATCCATATCTTATCTTTCATCTTTACTAAGCATACTTTACAAATACGAGTATATCACTCATATCTAATATCTGTCTATTTACGCTGATCTAGCAATCCGTTTTTTCTTCATTTCTTTCAAATGCCAGAACAATAATTATTATTATTTAGAAAACAGCAGTTTTTTGTATTCATATCCAAATGGAAAGAAAACTTTTTCTGTGTACTTTTATGTTATTATATTATCAATAAAATTTAACGAGAGCTCTAGAAATGTAATAGCAGCAATGCGTTATTACATTTATTTTAAAAATATCTTTAAGAGTGATCTAAAATAACTTCCGAGTCCACCGCCTACTTAACGGAATTTATTCAAAGGCAATTTCATTTCAATAAAAGCAATCTAAAAAGTAGGGCAGATGATCGAAGGCGCATTTCGTAAAAGTTTCTACTAGAGAATTGTAATAAAAAATAGCATTATCTCGTAGATGTTTGGTTATTATAAATCAATTAAAATATTTAATGACTGACATAAATTTATAATATGTTAATTTAGAACTAGTGCATACTATTTTATACTAATATGAATTAATAAGTAACGATCTTACATTTTTTTAGTAGTACATACTACTTATAGTTTTTGTATAAATTAAATTAGAATTAGCGTTTAACATTTTTTTTTTAATAAAAATGTTTCTAACTTAACTTGCCAAATTAGAAACATCATCAATAAAATGCAGCGCTTATAAGAAATATTTGTTAAAATATTTTTTCAAATGTTTCTAAATAAGCTGAAAGGGCTAACGAATTTTTAGTTTAAAGTCTAAACAAAGACTACTATAAAGTAGCTAGTAACGTAACAAACCTGAGGTGCGGCGTGGTGAAGTTGAGAATAATGTATATGCGAATTTTGTCCACCAGCACTAGTAGCATGTTGACCATGAATCAATGGGATATCAAACTCTTCGTCTCCAAATGATGGCGTATGAAAAGTCTAAAACAAATTAAACAACAATAATTGAATAAAAGTCAGATCATGTGATAGAACCCGTGCCTACTTAATAATGTTAATATTGAAGACATCTTTTAAAACATATAATAAAATAAAACATTAAATTTCAAAATTTGTTTATAGTCAAACTAAAATTCTACCTCCCCTTTCAAATAGGTATTTTTTTCAACTGACATAGAGAATCGGGTTCGTAATATAAATAAAAAAATATACATTACACAAGTAGCAATCTAAAGTATAGAGCTTACGATATACATATAACATATCATTTTAATATTTTCAATTTTTTTTTAAATATATAAAATATACTATATATACTACAATTATTTAATAATTTAAATAGTGTCTTAACTCTAGGTTCCCTTAGCCTACCCTGTTGTGTCCGGGATACAGCGTGAAGCTGATTTTTTTTAAAGTAAATATGAAAGCGCTATATTTGTAGATAGGGGTATTTAGTAAAAATATAATAAATTTCTCAAACCCTTTTTATTTTGAAAATCAGTGAAAGTTTTATAATTTTTAATGCGTTTTAAAAATTCTTAAGAATCTATTTTTCTTGATCGATAGTATATATTTCTTATTGTATTAATATTTACCCATAAATTTTCTATTACTTTTTTTATAACTTTATCGTTTGTTTTTTTTAGTTTTCTTGGCCGTATGCTTAGGATTATTATATGTGCCGAAAAATAAAATGATCAAAAATATATTGATAGCAATAAACTCGTGAAAAAAAGGTAGAATAACGTGTCGAGAATTCCCAGACGAACTTAAAAAAAAAGAACGTCGAGTACATTAAATTAACATAGTACCTACGTTCTTGTAATGAAACCTTTAATTAATAAAAAAAAGATAAAAGAAAAATCCGAAAAAAAAAAAAAACTTAAATATGCCCATTTAAACAAAGAAATAATTTGGAGTGATAAGAGTAAGTTCCAGCTATTTGGTTTTGGACGATACGTTCGTAGCAAAGACAACATACGAAGCTTGAAGGTCGATCTATTTTGCAATGGGGCTTTTACGTGGTATGGGGTGATTGGGTTTGAAATAAGTAGCAAAAGTGGTAAAAATGACTGCAGATTCTTATTTTGATAATAGCGATGATTAGAAGCCTTCTAAGAAATTTATATTTTTGATGACTTTATTTTTCAGGAGGACAATGATCGTAATCATAAGTCCAAGGAAACTAAAAAAATGTAAATGATTGTTGTATAAATGTTTTGGAATAGCTACCTCAATCTCCATATATTAATCAAACAGAAAACTCATGGGTATATTATATGAAAAAGGTACGATATGACTGTATTGTTCTAATAAAACAGATTTTTTTTTATAAAAAAAGTGAAAGAAAGCTTGCTTCGGTGCTTAGAAGTTATTACGGCAGCAATAATGTACGGCTATACAAAACATTAAATTCTGTTTTAAGTAACGACTCGGTTTTGCCCTTGTAGAAATTTTACTTACTTTCAAAAAAATTGTAAAACTTTTATCATTACTTTATTTTTAACAAGAATATTATTAAATATATAAATATAGTTATATATATATTAGCTTCACGCTGTATCCCGCACACAGCAGGGTAGGCAGAGGGAACCCAGTGTTAAGACACTCCGTTCCCCACTTTCTGCCGAATTCTGGAGGCATTGCGTGTTGAGTGGCAGTGATTTTAAAATTAAGAATTTAGTATTTTATATATTTTTTAAATAAAATTACTATAATATATGTAATAGCTTATTAAATCAATCTTTATTAAGATTAAGTAAAAAAATATGATCAAAGATAAAATCACTTAAGTTTTAATATTTTAACCCACATAGCTAAACTATGTACATACCTATTTATTATTAAATAGCCTGTTAGAGCTAATGGTCACTGTGTATAAAAATACTAACAAACTATTTTTTTTATTTTGAATATTTGTAGTATATCTGTTTAATAGTAAAAAAATGTAAAACAATGACACCTATTAATTTATCTTAAATATTAAAACTAACCAATTTGATATTCATTTTTACTTTCTCTGTTTGTATTTTTTTGTAATATCTTTAAAAGTATTGTTTACACACTTAAGGTTAAAAAACAGAAACGGATATAAATTTGAACCTGCGCTTCTTGGAATCCATCCAAGCCCGCCTCTAGCCAATTAGCTACTTCTTATAAAGGTACGCCGCATGTTGAAATTATTATACGTTTGTTTCAACTTTTGTTCTTTACTTAGCCTTAGAGGGCTTGTGAAAGTCTTTAATATGCCAATTTAAACTCGCATTATAATTATTAAAAATATGGAAAGGGGGGTGGGTAGGCAGAATCTACTCTCAAAAAACTTCGTTCTCGAGTCTTCCGCCCGATTTCGCGATATTGTTTGTTTAGTGGCGGAACTCAACACCCCGTATAGTGTGAACAACCCGGGGAAATGAAAATTACCGTTCCATCCACTGTGATCGAACCCACGACCATCGAATTTACAGACAGACGCTATCCATCTATGCCACGATGGTTAATTTTATACGTATTAGGTACGATTTACTTTATGTATGCAATAAAGAGTTTTTCATCTATTATATATACAGTAAGGGAAACGTCGAAGCGGAGGTATAATACCAACGCGCAGCCCGGTCGCGCCCATTGGTCGGCTGGCGTTCGACGAGGTAACATCGCTCGAGGACGTTAAGTGCTAGTGATTGGATAATAGGTAGTGAGTCGTAAAATAGTTATTCTGTGAGTACCAACATAATTAAATAATTTTTGTTATAAATGTTCTAGATAATTGTTTTGTTCTTTAACTTTTGCACATGCTTATTTGTATT